>CM076573.1:178947573-179195073 GCA_034641835.2 Pinus albicaulis | reverse complement strand
AGAGGGAGAGATAGACACATCATTCTAGTCTTCACTTGGGAAGACAGAATGGAGGATTGGGTGATCATCTGGCATTCAATACCCTTTGAGAATGTGTTAGGGCATTGAAGATAAGAGTAGTCGGGGCCCGATATTCTGAGGGCTAGCTACCCAAGAGAATAATAGTCCAAGAAGGTCATACTTGAGAACACCTGGGTGGAGTATGTATCTCGGAGAGACAATGACGATGGTGTCTATAAGTCATGTGTCTCACCAGCATTGTAGCCCATTGTCTCGTTGAGAGATGGGGCTATTAGTGAAGGCCTTGCACTAGGACAATGCGAGTTGATATGATGATATATAGATGTGATTACCAATCTGATTCTTCTTATGAGATTCTTCAGTTTGAAAGTGACCATGTACCTGTATGAATACCTCCCTAGTTAAGAGGGAGTGTTGAAAAGTGTAACTAGGTCGGTCTTCATGTTGACTATGTAATTATGTAATTATG
This sequence comes from Pinus albicaulis, assembly GCA_034641835.2. Classification (NCBI taxonomy): domain Eukaryota; kingdom Viridiplantae; phylum Streptophyta; class Pinopsida; order Pinales; family Pinaceae; genus Pinus; species Pinus albicaulis. The sequence continues at coordinate 179,194,583 of CM076573.1, read as the reverse complement.
AAAAGAAAAAAAAGAAAAAATAATATATATTATTGTTGTATTTGCTTCATGGGTTTCATGAGCATAATTTATTAAGTAGATCGACTTCTTCTTGATGTCCATTAGGTTTGAGTTAAGCGACAGATCTAGTTTTTGTTATATGCTCCAAGACATTGTGGAACAAGCTTACAACAACCCTCAAATGCAACGATGAAAGACAAGTGAAGAAACACCTCTCCAATGATGGGATAAACCTTATCTAGTCGGCCTAATTCACAGCTGCATGGTCGGCTTGCTTGAAGGAATGTGCCCTATATATATAGATGTGGTATGTGGTCACTATCGAGGCAAGCAATCGGACATCTCTGAGATAACAGTGTGGATATCTACAAGGAAGTTAGTGCGGATATCCACAAGGAGATAGTGTGGATATCTACAAGGAGACAGTGCGATAAAAGAAGAGATTACAGTGCGGATAAGGGAAGGACACAGTGCGGATAAAGGAAGGATATAAGTGCGGATATGGGACAGTATAAAATGCGGATCTGAAACAGTGATACAGGAAGAGGATTGTGGATATCAAGGGTACAGGTTGCGGATCATTGAAGCAAGTTTGTGGATAAGTGCAATAAAGATTATTAAGGGTTGTTGCCCTGAAGAAGGAATTTGTCGAAGTTGAGACAGTAATCATAAGGAGAAGAGACTGCAATAGTGAGGGAGGTAAATCTTTGATTTACCTTCCTACAATTCAAATAATTTAAGCATATGCAAGTGAAGATTAACGTCTCTAGTGTTGATGCAGAACTAAGAAAATTGGTGAAGAAAAGAATTAAGGTTGAAGAAGCTAGATCAAGGTCTTGGAAGCATATCTAGATCAAGGGTCTGAGTCTTGGTCATGGTACTTGTCATTTGAAGATCTATAAGAAGAATTCTTTGCGGGTTTTTCTCTCCAAGAGGGAGAGCTTTTGCCCTAGCTCTAGGAGCCTAACTTTTGGTGTCTTGTGCATTTTGATAATTGACTTGATGCAAGATTAACTAAGCTAAAAGAAGAAAAGACATAAGTAACACAAGCTAGCTCACAAGTAATTATCAAAAAGATAATTTGTATTAATCATAAGCCCTCCAAATTCTCAACACTACCAACCCTGGTAGTCCTTTTTGATTCAAAACATTAAACTTTGTATGAAACTGTTGGATAACAGTATTCAGGGCTTCACATTTTGTTTGCAGTTGATTGATTAAATTCCTTTTTGTAAGACTTTCTTGATCTCTAAGATTGTTGCAGTTCTGTCAAGTATGTTTATCTCTTCCAATTCTTCTTTGTTCTTTGAGTTTAACACCTTGATCATATCAGTAGCTTCACTTGGATTTTTCTTTAGAATCTCTTTCTGTTCTTCTATGGCTACTTTGCACTTGGTAATGAGCTCTTGCTGCTCAAAAATTATCTATAGCGATGGCCATACCTCTGTCATGGATTTGTTGATGTCTTCCCAAATATTTTCCTTGGCTTCAGCCAATATCTCTGCCATTAAGGATTCACTTTCCAATTCTTTAACCTTAAGTCCCAGCTTTTGGGACCCTTGATGCTAAAAGGGAGTGTTGAGATTTGTGTACTTGGGGTAGCATCAGTTGTGCTCTAGGTCCCAAATTTTATGGAAAGACTAGAGTACACTTGATCTACAAGACCCGGAAATTGATTTGGGAAATTTCATCTGGTTTAGGAGATATTAAACTAATTATTTATTTTAATGTATTTTCTAAGTTAAAACTTAGGGAACTTAAATAATTAAAGTGAATTTAATTAAACATGTGATGAAATTGTCTTAAGTCACACGGATCAAGCTTTCTTTTAATCTTAGCCATTAATTCAAGATCTGATCATGGTCGTTCATTTGTGAACGAGAAAATTATAAAGGAAAGGCTTGAGGTCATTTGTAAAGACACACAGAGGCAGAGCACTGAAGCTAAGCTGATATTCTAGGGCAGGGTTTCCTAAGAATACTCAGAAGTGTTTCAGCTGCAGAGAGTGGAATTTAGACCAAGGGGATGATCTGATCCTAGTGTCTAGAATACACAAGAGGCAGAGATCAGCTCAAGGACAGTGCAGAAGAAGGCAACAGCAGCAGTAGCAAGGACAGCGCAGTCTCTCCAAGGACAATGTGATTTTCAGCAGGAAACCCTCGGGGTTACGCAGAGACCCTTCAGGGGCAACATAGTGACTGCGTCACCCAGTCTGGGGTAACACAATCCCTTCCAGAGCAGCGTTGAGGGTTTGGAGGACTTCCAAGGCTGACGCAAAGCCTTTCAAGGGCAGCGTTGGGGTTTCTAGGCCCTAATCTTGGCTAAGTTCCGTAAATCTCATTTGAGGGTGTGGATCAGTCATTATTTTGGCCCTAGATCATCCAATGAGTTGTAGATCTAGCGTTTTCTCTATCGGGTTTTTCAGATCTGGAACCCAAATTTGTGTATTCAGAAATATTCTAAATAATAGAACCCTCCAGCAGCCAGAGACTGGTTTTCCCACATTGGGTTTTTTCTGGGGACTATTTGTCCAGAAATAACTGTGTCACTTTGTCAATGTGTGCATGTGCTTATTCTAGATCTGAATTGGTAGAAACCTGTTATGTGTTTTGCTTCGATGCTGACTTGAATTTATTGAGTTAATAACTTATCTAAGTAGAAGGAGCTTAACCAAATTAGCAGTAATAATTTCTGCATAAGATATAAGATTCAGAAATTTCTACACTTACAAATAATGTGCTCAAAAGTTAAAATAATGTTGAAAGAGATGAGAACACAATAACCCTGAAATAGAAACAAAAGATGTTACCATAAGATATTTGCAAAATAAAAATGATTATGAGACAACCAAATCACAACATTGAAACATATCTTGTCATAGTTAGAAACAATTAAAAATTAGATGCTAAATATGAAATTAAACTTTGCGAATATGGAAAGTAAGCATCACAATACTGGCATGAGATCAACAACTATCAAAAGACAAGTAAAAAGAAATGTGATGAAGAATGCTCTTGGTTAATTTTAGTTAACTATCTCTACAACAAATATTTCAAATCAACTCTTCAATCCCCAGGTGTCACCCTCACCCAAATTATGTGGATCGCACAGTGAGGAATCAATAGGGGAGTAGAGGGTCCCTAGAGGTCTATACAACCAACTTATGTTGAAGGTAAAGTTTTAATGAATGGTTGTCTGAAATCGATGATGATTAATCTCAATTAAATGATACATGCAATGTTCCACAAGAGATGAGATAGTGCTTACTTGCAATAATGAACCAAACCTTTAGAGACAAATAGACATGTGTGTGTTGTAACATTAAATGGCAAGTGCAGTGAAATAAGTTCTCATTAAAAAATGCTTCAATTGTTCCTCAAAATGTATAACATGCATGGACTAAATAGTGAAGCATAAACATTAACTTAATTGAAACTTGCCAACCATGTGAATTGCTCACACACATGAAAAGAGATTTGTTCAAGTTTGTAGCCTTTGGAGCTCATGCATGTAAGTTTAATTAAACTCAAAATTTAGTGAGATGGATGTAGAGTGCATTAGTTTTTAATTCTTTAGCATGCATGAAATGAAAATCAAAAAATGAGTCAATCCACTAAGAAGTTCCTTCATCTTCAACCAAGGAAGGGAGATAAAATGGGAAAAATATCCCAAGCTCCCTCAAGCAAAAAAGGTTATTTTATTAGCGATTACAAATGAGAAAACGAGCCCCTAAGAAAGTTTCCCAAAAACAGATCCTTTTACAAAGATAGAGCTTGGAAAAAGCTAGATCTCCTCCTTAAAGATGACGACAAAACTCATGGGGAAATCCTTCAAAACATAAATTTTACAAGGCTCCAAGGCCCACGACAAAGATCATGTTGTTGTTGTCCTAAAGGTGCTCACGGCCTCCCTAAAATTCGATTTTGAGGTAGTGGAAGGCTTTGTATGCAAAGAGAACCAATAGTTTTTCGCCATATTTTCCTCAAGCACCTTGTTGTTTAGGCTCAAGCTTATGGGCTGCAAAAGAAAATCAAACATTAGATCGAAATAAACAAGATCTAAAATACAAATTGATATACAAAGACACTAAGCCAAGAAATGGGAGTGAACCCCCATTCTTGCCTAGTGTAGAAAACGCTTTCAAAGTAGCAAATATGACTTTAAAATGCTCTACAAAGAAAAATATTTGGATTTTAAACTTTGAAGTAGATGATCAAGTATCTAGAGAACAAGAAACTCCCTCTTGCTCTTCCTTTCATGAAAGACTTGGGGTTGAAATTAGCTAAGTCTTGGATCGCTTTGAATCTAGGAGTGAGTTGGTCTATGTGAGACTTCTCCCACGCTCGGATGGATTTCCTGCACACAATACAAATAGATCTTCCCTACACACTTGAAAAAAGTATCATTTTTCAAAAGGATTAAAGCATCATAATGAATAAGATAAACCAAACATTCCTCCGAAAATGACTTGGCAAACTTGTTTCTAGAATACTACTCTAAATCAATGATGCATGCAAGATAGCTTGCATGTATCAATCCAAGCTAGATGGCAAATATAAACTAATACTGATCAAACATGTAAATGAATTCAAGCACAATAGCAATAGTATGGAAAGAAATCACCTCATAATGCCAAGAGAACATCTTCTAAACAGCCCCAAAGTCTTGATTCTATTGATATGCAAAAATGGCAGAGTTTGCTCAAGCCCAATAGCTCATAACATGATACAATACAATAGCCCACGGCTTTGTTATATAGAGATTCGGGAGCAATTCCCAAGGACGAATGCATGTGAGAAGTGAACTTGGAGAAAATCCCAAGTAAAAACAAAATTTCTTTGTGCACACCAAATCCACCATTGCAAACTCGAACCAACTGAAACCGTAACTATAGATGACCCCAGTGATCTTCTGCATAGGCCCCTGAGAATTGCATGTTGCCTCTGAGTGACTACATAGTCTAAGCTCAAGGAATAACATAAATCCTCTTAGTGAAGTGTTGAGTGTTGTCGCACTCCAAATAGCTCGTGCGAAGAGGTTCCCACTTGGTCTTCAGTCAACTGTCTAGAAATTTCTGAATATTATACTTTATGCAGAAATTATTATTGTTAATCCGGTTATGCTCCTCCTACTTAGACAAGTTATTAACTGAATAAATTCAAGTTAAAATCGAAGCAAAACACATAATAGATCTCTACCAATCCAGATCTAGAATAAGCACATGCACACATTGACAAAGTGACACAGTTATTTCTGGACAAATACTCCCCGGAAAAACCCAATGCGGGAAAAACGGTCTCTGGCTGCTAGAGGGTTCTATTATTAAGAATATACCTGAATACACAAATCTGGGTTCCAAATCTGGAAAACCCGACAGAGAAAACACTAGATCTACAGCTCATTGGATGATCTATGGCCAAAATAATGACTGCTCCACACCCTCAAACGGGATTTACAAAACTCAGCCAAGATTAGGGTCTAGAAACCCCAGCACTGCCCTTGAAAGCCTCTGTGTCAGCCTCTGAATTCCTCCAAACCCTCAGCACTGCTCCGGAAGGGACTGCGTTACCCCAGACTAGGTGACGCAATCACTACGCTGCCCCTAAAGGGTCTCTGTGTAACCCTTGAGGGTTTCCTGCTGAAAATCACGCTGTCCTTGGAGGGACTGTGTTGTCCTTGCTGGTGCTGCTATTGCCTTCTTTTGCACTGTCCTTGAGCTTATCTCTACCTCTTGTGTATTCTAGACCCCGAGATCAGTAATCTCCTTGGCCTAAATTACCCTCTCTACAACTAAAACATTTCTGAGTATTCTTAGCAAACCCTGCACTAGAATCTCAGCTTAGCTTTAGTGCTCTGCGTCTATGTGTCTCTACAAATGACCCCAAGCCTTTCCTTTATACTTTTCTCATTGGGAAACCAACGGCCATGATCAGATCTTGAATCAATGGCTATGATTAAAAGAAAGCTTGATCCGTGTGACTTAAGACAATTTCATCACATGTTTAATTAAATTCACTTTAATTATTTAAGTTCCCTAAGTTTTAACTTAGGAAATACATTAAAATAATTAATTTATTTAATATCTCCTAAACCAGATGAAATTTCCCAAATCAATTTTTGGGTCTTGTAGATCAAGTGTACTCTAGTCCCTCCACAAAATTTGGGAGCTAGAGCACAACTAATGCTACCCCAAATACACAAAATCTCAACACTTTCTCTTAGCATCAAGGGTGTGCTCTAGCAATACATCACACTATGCATTACATGATTTCAGGCACTGGTTCTATGTTGCTGAAGCTTGGCCTGTTGCCACTCCACTCTGCACTGTTGCTGCCATTCTATACTGTTGCCCATGACTCTGCCACTGCCACTGCAACCTCTGTACTACAGTTCCCTCTCAATATGCTGCATCTGTGCTCCTCATAGCACTACAACTGTTAATATGTTGCACTGCAACTTCAGTTGTTAGGAGAACAACTGAATCTCCTGCCCAATTTTGACAGACAAGTCAGATGGGCTGCATCCTCATCACTGAAGCTCCATAGGCTATAGATCTGTGCTGGCATCTGAAGGATGATGCACAGCTTCAGCTCTGCACTGCGTAAGCAAGCTCCCTCTGCACTACTGAAGTCACATCAGCCCCTTGTGCTGAAATCTCTCATGTTGCTGCTGCACTGCGTTGTCCTTCTGAAGCCTTCTGCATTGCTGCAGCTCTACACTGCATAAGAAGCTCTGCTCTTCAGATCTGCCTCTGCCTCTACTTCATCTGTGATCTATGCACCCACTGCTTTACTTATCCCGCTACTGTCTTAAGGCTATCGTAGCTCGCATGTGATCCAAGAGATGAGTTGCTCAAGGATCCCGCCTATCCTTCATGTAGCTCCTCTACAAGTCCATGTCACCCCACCTCCGTGGTTCATGAGCACTCATGGTTGCATCATCTTCTAACCCATCAACTGCCACAGTTGTTTTGGAAGAAGATGCTTCCTTGTCATTTTTCTTCCGAGGACAATGGATGGAAAAATGTCCCATTTCACCACACTGGAAGCACTTGGTCTTTGACAGATCCTTCTTCTTCTTTCCCTGCTGCCTCTTTGATGCCAAGGCTGCATCTTCTTCATCTCCCTTCTTCACTTTGCTTGATCCCATGCTGTACTGCTTCTTGGTGAATCTGCGGAGTTCTTCTTGACATAGAATTGCCCACAAGCTATCCCAATCTGGGAGATCTGTTCTGCCCAAGATACTTTGGACAAAGGTTTCCCACTCATCTGTGATTGCGTTGAGAGCAATCCTGACCATCACAGCGTCTTCCACCTTAGCACCTGTTGCAGTCAATTGATCTCTAATGAACTGCAATTTGAAGAGGAAATGCTCCATGTCTTCTCCCTTGGCCATCATGAATGACCTAATCTGAGTCTCCAACAGCATCTTCCTTTGGACATACTTTCTCTCATATAGGGAAGTCAAGGCCTTCCACATCTCGTTAGATGTTTTCTTCTTAGCTACGTGTGGTACAATATGGTCCTTGATACCATCCATAATCAATCGCTTGGCATGCCTAGCAACATCTTTGTGGTTCCGAAGGAGATCTGCATCTGTCGGTGTGGAGAGTTTGCTCTGCATGGTCTCTTAGATTGTATGCCTCAAGGACAATCAGGAACCTTGCCTTCCAAACTGAAAAGTTTGAGAGGCCATCCAGCCTATCCTGATCACGCAGTCCATGAGGAGCCATCTGCTCAGAATGTGTCGGAACTTCCTTTTCTCTTTGCTAGAGAAATGGATCTAACGCCCTTGGTGAAAGAGGCACCTTCTGCTCCCTCTAACAATTGATTTCCCTTCTTGGAAATCTACCAAATCAACTATGATTCAGCTTCTTCTTTGAACCTCTCATCAAACTGCAATTTTCCTTTGGCAAAAAACTTTCTGAGAAGCTGATCTCCTCCCGCTCTTTGTCACTTGTGCTCAGGCTAAAAATCCGAAAACTTTAGAATTTTAACCCCACCAGCTCTTCTGAATTTCTACATCTTTTCTGCAGTCTTTTCTAGATCTAACAGATTCAGATCTGAATCACACCAGCTAGCTTCAGACCAAACCAGCGATGTTTCTAAGTTGCCTCTGCACAGTGATTGCGTGGGCTTGCTAGGACACAACGCTGGTCAGCGTCACCCTTCCCTCTACGTGAATCTGCCTCTGAAAACTGTATTGTCCCTTCAGATTTGCGTTTCTGCTGCTTTTCCAGCTGCTTCCTGCAGCTACAACCTTCAGTCTTTTCTGTTGGTGACCCTCCTAGATCTGCAATTGCTCTGATACCATGTAGAAATTTTTGAATCTTATAATTTATGCAGAAATTATTACTGTTAATCCAGTTATGCTCCTCCTACTTAGACAAGTTATTAACTGAATAAATTCAAGTTAAAATCGAAGCAAAACACATAACAGATCTCTCCCAATCGAGATCTAGAATAAGCACATGAACACATTAACAAAGTGACACAGTTATTTCTGAACAAATAGTCCCTAGAAAAGCCCAATGCGGCAAAACCGGTCTATGGCTGCTGGAGGGTTCTATTATTAAGAATATTTCTGAATACACAAATCTGGGTTCCAGATCTGGAAAACCCAACAGCAAAAACACTAGATCTACATCTCACTGGCTGATCTAGGGCCAAATTAATGACTGGTCCACACCCTCAAACGGGATTTACATAACTCAGCCAAGATTAGGGCCTAGAAACACCAGCGCTGCCCCTGAAAGCCTTTGCGTCAGCCTCTAAAGTCCTCCAAACCCTCAGCGCTGCTCCGAAAGAGACTGCGTTAACCCAGACCGGGTGACGCAGTCACTACGATGCCCCTGAAGGGTCTCCGCGTAACCATTGAGGGTTTCTTGCTGAAAATCACGCTGTCCTTGGAGGGACTGCGTTGTCCTTGCTACCACTGTTGCTGCCTTCTTCTGTGCTATCCTTGAGATGATCTTTGCCTCTTGTGTATTCTAGACCCCGAGATCAGATCATCCCCTTGGCCTAAATTCCCCTCTCTGCAGATGAAACACCTTTGAGTATTCTTAGCAAACCATGCCCTAGAATCTCAGCTTAGCTACAGTGTTGTGCCTCTGGGTTTCTCTACAAATGACCCCAATTTTGAGAATTTGTAAGGCTGTACGTCAATACAAATTCTCTTCTTGATAATCACTTGTGAACTTACTTCTTTTACCTAAGTCTTCTCTTTTTAGCTTATTAAGTCTTTCATCAAGTCAATTACCAAAAATACAAGAGACACAAAATTAGGCTTTTCGAGCCAAGGCAAAACCTCTCCCTCTTGGAGAGGAAAACCCACGAGAAATTCTTCTTATAGACCTTCAGATGACAAGTAATAAGACCATGACATAGACCCTAGACCTTTATATGCTGCCAAGACCTTGTTATTTCTTCTTCATTGGCTCCTTCTTTCCTGCGTCGATCTGCACCTTTCAGCACCGACACTAGAAAGCTCGATCTCTACTTGTAATCTTCCTTCTCCGGCTGTATGAGATCCTTTACTTGAGATATCAGCGATGTGTCTTACCTTGAGTCTTTACTTTAAACCTTGTTGACTTTGCACACTTGTCTTGATTCCAATGAATAGTCCACCCTATACTATAATGATGACATTCCTTATTGAGCTTATACCTTAACATTGTCCTTTAACATAGCCCTGTTCCAACACTGTTATTTCGCACCTCAATACAGTTCCTTTCACACTTGAACGCAGTCCAGACTTTGCACTTGTTGCAGATAAGTGTGACCGCAGTGACCTCAGGCTTGACCGAAACTCTGTCTTCTAATGAAACCGCAGATATAATCTTTACTTCAGACCTGCAACTCACAATTTACTTCAGACCTGTAACTCGCACCTTTCTTCAGACCAGTAACTCGCACTAAATCTCAAAGCACTTGTACGAATTTATGTTCTGTAATTTCTACGAAGTTTACTGGGCTATTTATAGTTGATCAACCCTATAATTAGCCGACCTATCAGTGAACTGTTGTGACATATTATTGAGTAGACCTTTCCACCATTTTCAAGTAGACTTGTAGGGTTGATCTTCCAGCGTTAAGGAGTTTGTCTTGAGGGCTGCTTTGAGCATCGTTCTGGAGCCATTTTTCTTCAAGGTCTTGAGGCATATATGTCTGACTAGACTTGTCATATACATGACTCCTAATTACATTTATAACCAGAAGCAAATCCTAATAGACATCAAGAAGAAGTCTATTGACCTATAATAAAACCTTGCTCATGAAACCCATGAGGCAAGCATATCAAAAATATATTTTATTATCTTTTGTCTTCTTCTTTACATAAATACATAATTACATAGTCAATATGAAGACCGATTCTAGTTACACTTTTCAACACTCCATCTTAACTAGGGAGGTATTCATAGAGGTACATGGTCACTTTCAAACTGAAGAATCTCATAAGAAGAATCGGATTGGTAATCACATCAGTATAGCATCATATCAACCAGCATTGTCCTAGTGCAAGGCCTTGACTAGCAGCCCCAACTCTCAATGAGACAATGGGCTACAATGCTGGCAAGACACATGACTTATAGACACCTTCGTCATTGTCTCTCCAAGGTACATACTCCACCTAGGTGTTCCCAAAGTATGACCTTCTTCCACTATTCTTCTCTTGGGTAGCTAGCCCTCGAGAATATCGGTCCCCGACTACTCTTATCTTGAATGGCCTAACACATTCTCAAAGAGTACCGAATGCCATATGATTACCCAATCCTCCATTCTGTATTCCCAATACCAGAATGATGTGTCTATCTCTCCCTCTCAACCAGGGAGGACCTATTCCACAAGGGAATGTACTCATTCCTATACCTAAGCTCATTCTTAGGAATTACCAAGTTTCTTCCAAGTAAGAAACTTATCATCAGGCTCCCCCTTAACAAGGGACCTCCAGCAGCAAAGGTGAGACACCCAACTGCTCATGAAGAATTCTTGTCCTCGATGTCATGGATTTTGATATTGAGGTATCTCCAACTTTTAGCTTCATAGGGCACAGATCATCCATCACTTTCATCCTAAGTCATGTCAACTATCAGAAAGTGATTCATCAGATTTCCTTATCTGGCCCATTGTTATGCCATGTTGCTTTCCTTCGAATCAGCTCCAAGGATCATACATCCTTTCTCATGATTAGCAACCCTGCACAAATTCTTCCAGATAAACATATTCATATGAACCTTTTAGAACAAAAGTTACCTTAGTGACAATCTTTCACCATGACATCTTCTTGTAGGCATCGACATCCTTCATACAGATTGACACATCTCCTAATGATATGCTTTTTTCCAAAGGTCTTCTTTACTAGACTTTTGTCAGAGTCTACATATCTTTCTAGGAGATCTCTTAGTCACATCTTAACATGGTTGCATTTCATGATCTCTTCCTATCTACACATTCTTTATTCCCAGGAACTTACAATCTTTCTAGTTTCTTGATGATATACAACCACCTCATATTCCATGAGGACATATTATGTTGATTTCATTTGTCCGTGCAATGAGAGATACTCCTCCATAGATCATACTTCTAAATACAGAAGTTCATTCCCTGCAACCATATGACATGACTTCACAACATCCAATGTTTAGCATATAAATATATACATACTTCATACCCTTTTACCCTTGAGTCATCTTCAAGAATGAAGAGCTTCAGTCTCTTGGCATGCTCCATCAATATCCCAGAAATTTGTTTCCATGATGACCCTTGCTCTTGATGACTGCATTATATTTGTAATGTTATCAGAGAGCTTTACCCAGAGCTTATTCACCAAGAGCTCCTACCATCCTTTCATCAGGGTGCTACACTGCTTCCTATCATATAACCAACAGAAATCACTTAAAGAAGAAGATGATCTCAGTTGTATTGTAGATCCCTTGCTTCTTCTTTCTTAGATTTCTTTGAATCAGGTTCTTCCTTTTCTTCAAATGTTTGAGTTTTGCAAAACTATTGCCTTCAACTTCTCTTTTTCCATAGAAACCCTAGGTTGATGAGTGAGGTAACTTACTTATCCCATGATTTTGTTACCCTCCTGATCATATGAGTTCTTGTTTCTTATACTTTCATGATGTCACATCGGATCAAATCTTAAGTAGGATCTAGGAGCCATAAAGAGACTTATTATGAAGGAGACTAGTCTTAATGATCTCTTACTCCCTCTCTCCATCTACTCCTTCCATCCTTTCCGGTGACATGAACTTTCTTGTACTGTTCATAATTCTTCTTTTAGCTTCTTTTGTGTCTCCAATATTGTTCATGTGAGAGAACCTTAAGAGTTTCTTTCCATGAACTCAAAGGAGACCCTTATCTATTACTTCAGTTATCTATGAGGATCATGACTATGCAAGGATCTTCGGTAATACAACCACCTTATGTATCTCCTTGCAAATTGAAGTCATTTAACCAAAATTAAGATGAAAATGAAAGATACTTACTTGGCAAGTGAAGATGATATCTTCACCTTGTTCTTCCTTGAATGTTCTTCTTAGGCTGTTCCAGACTTGAGATTACATGTCATCCATTCGTGTAGCTGAACTTTCAGACTGTATTCTTCCAAGGCTGTGACCACCACTGGAAAGTTGACATCATGCCATTGAGAGTTCATCAATATATAGGAGTTATCTTTATTGGGGGAAACTCTTGCTGTGGTAGTATTGAATCATCTATATCGAATTATGATGGTGTCATAGTTCTATTACTATGGTAGCACTAATGACCGGAGTCTTGTCCTTTTAGTCATGCTGAGAATATCACTTGTAATCTTTGTACTTCACTCACTGATATCTTTATATAGCTGAAACTGTGCTATCTGAGTTTTGCTTCCTTTTTCAAACTTATATACCATCAAGAATCTCAGATTGAGTCCGAACTGTGGGGATTTATGTATGCCGAGACTGTGTTTTAGGATGACAGTGTAATATTACCTCATATACATGCATGCCGAACTGAAGTATCACCGAACTTGTGATGAAGGTGACATGTTTCGTAATATTTGTGCTATAAGCACTGCAATATAACCAAGCTGAGATTGTAACCTCCAAACTGAAGTAGATTTGTATCACTAATAGCCCTTTCTTGTAACCAAAGCTTTGATACCATGTTGAGAAAATGTAAGGCTTTAGGTTAATACAAATTCTCTTCTTGATAATCACTTGTGAACTTACTTATTTTACTCAAGTCTTCTCTTCTTAGCTTATTAAGTCTTTCATCAAGTCAATTACCAAAAATACAAGAGACACAAAATTAGGCTTTTCGAGCCAAGGCAAAACCTCTCCCTCTTGGAGAGGAAAACCCACAAGAAATTCTTCTTATAGACTTTCAGATGACAAGTAATAAGACCATGACATAGACCCTAGACCTTTATATGCCTCCAAGACCTTGTTATTTCTTCTTCATTGGCTCCTTCTTTCCTGTACCAATCTGCACCTTTCAGCACCGAGACTAGAGAGCTCGGTCTCTACTTGTAATCTTCCTTCTCCAACTGTATGAGATCCTTTACTTGAGATATCAGCAATGTGTCTTACCTTGAGCCTTTACTTTAACCTTGTTGACTTTGCACACTTGTCTTGATTCCAATGAATAGTCCACACTATACTATAATGATGACATTCCTTGCTGAGCTTATACCTTAACGCTATCCTTTAACATAGCCCTGTTCCAACACTGTTATTTCGCACCTCAATACAGTTCCTTTCACACTTGAACCTAGTCCAGACTTTGCACTTGTTGCAGATAACTGTGACCGCAGTGACCTAAGGCTTGACCGAAACTCTGTCTTCTAATGAAACCGCAGATATAATCTTTACTTCAGACCTGTAACTCGCAATTTACTTCAAACCTGTAACTCGTACCTTTCTTCATACCAATAACTCGCACTAAATCTCAGAGCACTTGTCCGAATTTTTGTTCTGTAATTTCTACGAAGTTTACTGGGCTATTTATAATTGATCAACCCTATAACTAGCCGACCTATGAGTGAACTGTTGTGACATATTATTGCGCCGACCTTTCCAGCATTTTCAAGCAGACTTGTAGGGTTGATCTTCCAGCGTTAAGGAGGTTGTCTTGAGGGTTGCTTTGAGCATCGTTCTGGAGACATTTTTCTTCAAGGTCTTGAGGCATATATGTCTGACTAGACTCGTCATATACATGACTCCTAATTACATTTATAACCAAAATAAAAATCCTAATAGAAATCAAGAAGAAGCCTTTTGACCTATAATAAAACCTTGCTCATGAAACCCATGAGGCAAGCATATCAAAAACATATTTTATTATCTTTTGTCTTCTTCTTTACATAAACACATAATTACATAGTCAATATGAAGACCGATCCTAGTTACACTTTTCAACACTCCCTCTTAACTAGGGAGGTATTCATACAGGTACATGGTCACTTTCAAACTGAAGAATCTCATAAGAATCGGATTGGTAATCACATCTGTATAGCATCATATCAACCATCATTGTCCTAGTGCAAGGCCTTGATTAACAGCCCCATCTCTCAATGAGACAATGGGCTACAATGTTGGCGAGACACATGACTTATAGACACCTTCGTCATTATCTCTCCAAGGTACATACTCCACCCGGGTGTTCCCAAAGTATGACCTTCTTGGACTATTCTTCTCTTGGGTAGCTAGCCCTCAAAGAATATCAGTCCCCGACTACTCTTATCTTGAATGCCCTAACACATTCTCAAAGAGTATCGAATGCCAGATGATTACCCAATCCTCCATTCTGTCTTACCAAGACCAGAATGATGTGTCTATCTCTCCCTCTCAACCAGGGAGGACCTATTCCACAAGGGAATGTACTCATTCCAATACAAGGAATGTACCTAAGCTCATTCTTAGAAATTACCAAGTTTCTTCCAAGTAAGAAACTTATCATCAGGCTCCCTCTTAACCAGGTACCTCTAGAAGCAATGGTGAGACACCCAGCTGCTCATGAAGAATTCTTGTCCTCGATGTCATGGATTTTGATATTGAGGAATCTCCAACTTTTAGCTTCATAGGGCACAGATCATCCATCACTTTCATCCTAAGTCATGTCAACTATCAAAAAGTGATTCATCAGATTTCCTTATCTGGTCCACTGTTATGCCATGCTGCTTTCTTTTGAATCATCTCCAAGGATCATACATCCTTTCTCATGATTAACAAACCTGCACAAATTCTTCCAGATAAACATATTCATATGAACCTTTTAGAAGAAAAGTTACCTTAGTGACGATCTTTCACCATGACATCTTCTTGTAGGCATCGGCATCCTTCATACAAATTGACACATCTCCTAATGATATGCTTTTTGCCAAAGGTCTTCTTCTTTACTAGACTTTTGTCAGAGTCTACATATCTTTCCAGGAGATCTCTTAGTCACATCTTGACATGGTTGCATTTCATGATCTCCTCCTCTCTGCACATTCTTTATTCCCAGGAACTTGCAATCTTTCTAGTTTCTTGTTCATATACAACCACCTCATATTCCATGAGGACATATTATGTTGATTTCATCTGTCTGTGCACTAAGAGATACTCCTCCATAGATCATACTTCTAAATACAGAAGTTCATTACCTGCAACCATATGACATGACTTCACAACATCCAATGTTTAGCATATAAATATATACATCCTTCATACCCTTCTACCCTTGAGTCATCTTCAAGAATGAAGAGCTTCATTCTCTTGGCATGCTCCATCAATATCCCAGAAATTTGTTTCCATGATGACCCTTGCTCTTGATGATTGTTTTATATTTGTAATGTTATCAGAGAGCTTTTTTTGGAGTTGATTCACCAGGAGCACCTACCATGCTTTCATTAGGGTGCTACACTGCTTCCTATCATATAACCAACAGAAATCACTTAAAGAAGAAGATGATCTCAATCGTATTGTAGATCCCTTGATTCTTCTTTCTTAGATTTCTTTGAATCAGGTTCTTCATTTTCTTCAAATGTTTGAATTTTGCAAAACTATTGCCTTCAACTTCTCTTCTTCCATAGCAACCCTAGGTTGATGAGTGAGGTGACTTACTTATCCCATGATTTTGTTACCCTCATGACCATATGATTTCTTGTTTCTTATACTTCTATGATGTCACATCGAATCAAATCTTTAATAGGATCTAGGAGCCATAAAGAGACTTATTATGAGGGAGACTAGTCTTGATGATCTCTTACTCCCTCTTTCCATCTACTCCTTCCATCCTTTCCGGTGACATGAACTTTCTTGTACTGTTCATAATTCTCCTTTTAGCTTCTTTTGTGTCTCCAATACTGTTCATGTGAGAGAACCTTAAGAGTTTCTTTCCATGAATTCAAAGGAGACCCTTATCTATGCCTTCAGTTATCTATGAGGATCATGACTATGCAAACATCTTCGGTATTACAACCACCTTATGTATCTCCTTGCAAATCGAAGTCATTTAACCAAAATTAAAATGAAAATGAAAGATACTTACTTGGCAAGTGAAGAGGAGATCTTCACCTTGTTCTTCCTTGAATGATCTTCTTCTTAGGTTGTTCCAGTCTTGAGATCACATGTCATCCATTCGTGTAGCTGAACTTTCAGACTGTATTCTTCCAAGGTTGTGACCACCACTGGTAAGATGAGTTCATGCCATTGAGAGTTCATCAATATATAAGAATTATCTTTATTGGGGGAAACCATTAATCATATATATAGAATTGAATTAGTATTGTAAGTGCATTTGACTGATCTGTACTCGCAAACTCTTGTTGTGGTAGTATTGAACCATCTATACCGAATTATGACGGTGTCATAGTTCTATTACTATGGTAGCACTAATGACTGGAGTCTTGTCTATTTAGTCATGCTGAGAATGTCACTTGTAATCTTTGTAATTTGCTCACTGATATCTTCATATACCTGAAACTGTGCTATCCGAGTTCTGCTTCCTTTTTCAAACTTATATACCATCGAGAGTCTCAGATTGAGTCCGAACTGTGAGGATGTATGTACGTCGAGACTGTGTTTTAGGATGATTGTGTAATATTACGTCATATATATGAATGTCAAACTGAAGTATCACCGAACTTGTGATGCAGGTGACATGTTTCGTAATATTTGTGCTATAAGCACTGCAATATAACCAAGTTGAGATTGTAACCTCCAAACTGAAGTAGATTTGTATCATTGATAGCCCTTTCTTGTAACCAAAGCTCTGATCCCATGTTGAGAATTTGTAAGGCTGTAGGTTAATACAAATTTTCTTCTTGATAATCACTTGTGAACTTACTTCTTTTACTTAAGTCTTCTCTTCTTAGCTTGTTAAGTCTTTCATCAAGTCAATTACCAAAAATACAAGAGACACAAAATTAGGCTTTTGAGCCAAGACAAAACCTCTCCCTCTTGGAGAGGAAAACCCACGAGAAATTCTTCTTATAGACTTTTAGAGGACAAGTATAAGACCATGACACAGACCCTAGACCTTTATATGCCTCCAAGACCTTGTTATTTCTTCTCCATTGCCTCCTTCTTTCTTGCACCGATCTGCACCTTTTAGCACCGAGACTAGAGAGCTCGGTCTCTACTTGTAATCTTCCTTCTTCGACTGTATGAGATCCTTTACTTGAGATATCAGCAATGTGTCTTACCTTGAGCCTTTACTTTAACCTTGCTGACTTTGCACACTTGTCTTGATTCCAATGAACAGTCCACCCTATACTATAATGATGACATTCCTTGTTGTGCTTATACCTTAACGTTGTCCTTTAACATAGCCCTGTTCCAACACTGTTATTTCGCACCTCAATACAGTTCCCTTCACACTTGAATGCAGTCTAGACTTTGCATTTGTTACAGATAAGTGTGACCGCAGTGACCTCAGGCTTGACCGAAACTCTGTCTTCTAATGAAACCGCAGATATTATCTTTACTTTAGACTTGCAACTCGCAATTTACTTCAGACATGTAACTCGCACCTTTCTTCATACTAGTAACTCGCACTAAATCTCAGAGCAGCTGTCCGAATTTCTGTTCTGTAATTTCTGCGAAGTTTACTGGGCTATTTATAGTTGATCGACCCTATAATTAGCCGACCTATCAGTGAACTGTTGTGACATATTATTGAGCCAACCTTTCCAGCATTTTCAAGCAGACTTGTAGGGCTGATCTTCCAGCATTAAGGAGGTTGTCTTGAGGGTTGCTTTGAGCATCGTTCTGGAGCCATTTTTCTTCAAGGTCTTGAGGCATATATGTCTGACTAGACTCGTCATATACATGACTCCTAATTACATTTATAACCAAAAGACAAATCCTAATAGACATCAAGAAGAAGTCTGTTGACCTATAATAAAACCTTGCTCATGAAACCCATGAGGCAAGCATATCAAAAACATATTTTATTATCTTTTGTCTTCTTCTTTACATAATTACATTGTCAATATGAAGACCAATCCTAGTTACACTTTTCAACACCTAAGCCTTTCCTTTATACTTTTCTCGTTGGGAAACCAACGGCCATGACCATATCCTGAATCAATGGCTAAGATTAAAAGAAAGCTTGATCCATGTAACTTAAGACAATTTCATCACATGTTTAATTAAATTCACTTTAATTATTTAAGTTCCCTAAGTTTTAACTGAGGAAATACATTAAAATAATTAATTTATTTAATATCTCCTAAACCAGATGAAATTTCCCAAATCAATTTCTAAGTTTTGTAGATCAAGTGTACTCTAGTCCCTCCACAAAATTTGGGAGCTAGAGCACAACTAATGCTACCCCAAATACACAAAATATCAACAAACTGATCCTGTAGAATATTCCTTTTATGCTCAACTGCCTTTAATAAATTCGATTTTCCTTGTGTGTAACTGTTGCTTCATCGCTAGAAAATTCGATTTTAAATAAATAAATGATGAATTAATGATGCAGTGTGCTCAGTCATCCTCCACATGTCCGTTGACTCAACTCTTTGACTTAGAATAATTTCCATGTCATTTCCACATCATTTTGTCACATGGAATAATTTATTTCTCCCTATTTTATTTAATTCTAGCCTAATTAAATGCCACAATTTCAACTAAATTTAGGAAATGTGTGTTTTGAGGGTCCAAAACACATTATTAACCCCTCAAAGTGTGTCATAGTAGAAATTTGAGGGTGAGAGGTGTAATTTTGATTACTCCTAACCCATACAACTTCTCTAGACAACACTTATTACAATCCAATTACAATTTTTATTGCAATTTTTGACCTGCAGGAAATCTAAAAAGTTAAAAAATCACTACCTAGACCTAACCAAATTTCACGAAATTTTTTATGTGATCTAGCATCGTAATATACATTAACTCTAGACACTAAGATGCGTTAGGGGCTCAACCTTCAAGCCGTGACCCCAAATTTGGGGTAATGCAATGAGGGAAAAAACTTAGAAAATTATTCGCTGCTTAAAAGAAGGAATAATTAACTAAGTAAAAAAAACACTCCAAGGTGTACTCGCTTGCTAATCGAGTCCGAACATCCTAGGCTTGTTACAGACTCAATACTCACTCAAATTCATCATTACTAGCATCACTTATTACAATTCCCCGTAGGGCGTGGAATCTGGGTACAAGAGAAAGATGATGAGAAATAGAAGTAGAGTTCAAAAACTCTCTTGAACTGATGATATTTGATGATATCTGATGGTAGAAATGTCTTCTGGTTCATCCTTGGGCATGGAGTCTTCTCATTATCATCAAGTGCCACTCCAGTGGTCAACAGGCTGAAATTGTCGATCTCTGGGGGAAGGGAGCTCTAGTACTGGGCAAAGCATCATGCAGGTCTCTTGTCCTCCCGACTAACCCACGCAGAGGTTCTGCCAACCCATCAATAAACATGTAAATACTCATGGCTGCGAACAAGTCTGGCACGATTAATGCAAGTCTCAAGAACTCAGAAATGTAAGTTTCAAGGTTCCCATTCTGTTTGAGCTTGGTCAGCTTGACAAAATGCTCTTCCGGATCCTTTCGGTCAAACCTCTCCACCAATCTCTGGGTGAACTCTGCATACCCTGTCACTACTGAGTGACCCAATGTGGCCATCCCATGGAACCACCAGTCATGGGCTTCGCCCTCAAGGTGCAGCGCTGCCACCTTGATGGCCACCACCTCTGCCATCTGGTTTAGCTGAAAGTAAATGTCTATCTTTTCTACCCAATCTTTTGTTGAACATTTAGATGACCCATCATAAGTTGGCAAGAAAAATCTACCCATGGTACGTTGCAGCTCACCTCCCTTCGTGTACCCTCCTCCTCTGTTCTGGTTGTGGGTTCTGATGTTGTTCTTTAGCTGGCAGAAATCGTGGAAAGAGAGAGCTTCACCAAACTCTCACCCATAAGACTGATACTCTACAAAATAGTCCCCGTAATGAGCCATCTTCGGCTCCTAGGGTTCTCCCGTTCCCGAGCCTGCAGTCAAGAATGTGGGCACAGTGGAACGTGGGGGAGTGTAGCACCACCTACTGCGTTGTGTTCCGCTCCTACGTGTGATGGGAAGTGTCAGACCCTTCTCCGATGTGAAATCCCCTTGGGGTCTCACGTTGTCTGTTCTCCCCAGCAATCTTCTGCCCATCTCCTCTATTTTTCTGGAGAGCTCCTGTACAGACTTCAAGAGGAGATTACCGAACTCCTTCTCGTCATCTACTTCGTACTTCCTCCTCTGCATCCTGTACTGGAACACAGTCCCCTTCACCAAATGTGGGCTCGAGTCTCCGCTCTCTGCTCCTGTACTGGTACTTCCGGTAGGTGATGTATTCCTTGTCTCTGAACGTCATAAACTGAACTGCTCCACAGGTTGAGCCAAGTCTATGAGCTCTGATACCACTATAATATTCTGAATAGGTAATAAAAAAACAATAAAAAGCAACATAAACAAAAACTACAGCTACTAGAGATACACCATGAAAAACACTACAAACGTTTAGGAAAGCTGAGCCATTTTATTATAAATCTGGAAATAGGGAATGAGTACATGAAGGTGATCAAAATGATGGCACCTTGGCTTGCTCAAGACAAGCTGAAATAACTCTCCAAACCCTGCTATGGATGGTTGCTCCCTCTCTGGACTACGTAACTCTCTGAGCTGCTTGTGAAAAATCCTAAATATGGATTCCTACAGCAACAAATTTGAATTACGTCTCCTATTATCCTTCATAATTATTTCATTACAGTGAAATATTGAAGTAATTACTGAAGCAGTCTACACAAATAATGTTGCGGAATAAATCTAAGTGTTGAAACAAACTGAACAAAATACAATGAAAAACATCCACATTTGACACAGTTATTTTTGGACTAAGTCCCTGAAAAAACCCAACTAGGGAAAACTAGCACAGCATATCTGAGGGTTTTGTATTATTAAGCAGCAGAATCTTTAGTACAACGTGGGTGCCAATATCTGACTCACCCTTCAGAGAAAATCTCGGCAAAAGAAGAAATGTGAGATATACCTCACTCTACAAGTCCTTGGTTGATTCGGAACAGCGTTGGTGAAGCCCCTCTCTGCCTCTGTGTGATGCTTACGCTACTACTACGTAAGCCTGCGTCGGCAACATCTGGAACTGAGCCACCTCCTCCTTTGCAACGATCAAGCTGATCTGGAACTGAGTTTTGGCCCTCCTGGCTCAGAAACCCTCACTTACAGCTATCTCTGGACTGAATCTAGAAGGCACTGCATCACTTCTACATGATTCCCTTCAGCAACTGCGTCACCCCTCCAAATGATTGCGCCGCCTTTACTGTGTCACTGCTACCTCTCTCTCTTAAATGTACTCTTGGTCCTCCTGACCAGTTACTACATCTGCCCCTCTTTGGAACTGATCACCGAATCAAAACCACTTAGTAAACCCTGCCCTAGTGATTCGATCTTGATAAAAAGGTTGTGTCTCTCTCACAAGCTCGAAAATGCCAAATGCTCAATGTGTATTTTCCATAGTCTCCTCACCCTCCTTCTTATAATCTTTCGTTGACCCTTCAACAGCCAAGATTAAAACATAATCAACGACTAAGATTAACTAGGAGATGATCCATGACTTTATCTAGAAGATTCACACTTAGTGTAATTAATACCCTTTAATTAATCAGTTTCCCTAAGTTTAGACTTAGGAAGACATTAAAAAACGATTAATTAATTTAATTAAACCATCTCTAAGTGGAATTTTCCAAAATATTTTCTGGGTATTATGGAATACATGTGTCTTAGCCTATATACAAAATTACAAGGCTAGAGCACATCTGATGCTACCATAAATCAACACTACTGCTGCTACTGGAAAGTGTTGCTTCGGGCTGGAATGGAGCTACTCGTTGGGGCTGTTCCCCTGCTCATAAAATTATGAAACTCCAGTTATGAACTCTCCTCCAAAAACCCATGAAAAACCCAAGAAGGAATTCCGGAAACGTTGACCCTGAAATCTGGCCCCCTTGGGAAAATTACGCACTCCTAGTGAGTACTCTGGCCCCTGAAGTGAATGGCTGGAAATGTTGGCCTAAAGACAACTTGTGAAGGGTTGATCCCCTCACACTTCTCCGGGACTGAAACTACTGATGATCCCTCTCTCTTGGAGCTACCCTCCTTCAAAACTACGTAACCTCTGTGACAGACTGCGCTGCCTAGTGACTGCGTAACTCATGGATGGATAGCTTTGCGTGATCTGCTCTGAAAACTCAACATAAAGCTCCTCACCTGAGCGGGCACTCAAAGTCCCCCGAGGCTGAGGTTAGGATCCACTCAGAGACACCAGTGTGCTGAACAGCACTTGCAGACTTAGCTAAACAGCGTAAGCGTGCTCAATATCTGTTAGACGTAAGTTATGAAGATGCATAATAGGATGAATGAGAAGCTAGCCTCTCCCTCCTTTTATGTTTGAGACGCTAACTCTCCCTTGGGCCCCACTATGCTGCGATGTTCTCCCTTGCCACGCTACCCTACCTACTCTGCGTTTTCCTGGCCCACGATGCCACTAGGCTACTTGGCCCACGCGGCCTCTGCGCTGTCCCTCCCTGCGCTGTCACTTGGTCCCCCTGGGCCCCATGCTGAAATCAGAATGTTGGCTAAGTGACTTTAGGGAGTTTATTTCTCCTAAGTTGGGTTATGGGTCCCAACACTCTTTTATTTATGGCTAAACATTAGAAAAGCAAAATCTAAGCAAAAATTAATATTGCCAATTAGCTGCTGCTAATTGGGAATATTACACAAACTCTGAAACTTACGCATTTGGAGATGACACCCATAGAATAGTCCCTCTTCATGGCACTTAGCCAATATATGCTTAACAACACAAGTACTTTCCCCAAACAAACCCTGACCAACATTCAAACCTTGACACCACCCTCTCAACAACGTCTTGGTACAATGACATAACAATGTTAAAACAATTAAAGGGCCTTACAATGATACAATGCATGAGTTTCATGTTCAACTATACGACACTTTTGCTACTGATACTGCCCACATACAATGCTGATATAAATAGCAAACATGGACAGTCATTTCATAATCCAAGCACAAGTATGTATAGCGAACAATGAGAATAGAAGAACCTGATATTTCGATGCGAGAATCCTTGTATGAGAGCAGTGACTCCTCTTTCTTTAGTTTTTCATCTCAGCTCCTCAAAACTGGCTCAACTCAGCACATTAACTCAGCTGCAAAATGCGTTACACAGTGACAAATGGTTCCAGTAAGAAAACTTGGCCTAAACTAACCCATGGAAAATACACAACCAACAACTGAGTGAGGAAAACTCGTCCAAATTGGGGCATAGTTTGGTCTCAAATGGGTAGAGTTCTATAGCGAAATTTTCTCTGATCAATTTCACCCCAGTGAAGGTAGTTTCATCCTTTCAATAAGTGATAAGTCTCCTTTCTTGATTAAACTGGCCCCTATACTACACCCTTCTTCCGCCAAGCAACTCGGTTGACTCCGTGATGTTATGCTACAGACTCATGCACAGGTCGCATAACAGATGCAACTATAGTGGCAGCTCATCCTTAGCTTCTAGCAACTAACTGTGGATTCAACCCTCGGTTTTTTACCGCTTGTTGATGTGCTTACATCCTCCACAGCATTCCCATGCAATTAGACTCAGCGAAGAGATTCAACCGTTGACTGAAACCTCAATTTGGATGCTCCACGTATTACTTTAACCCAACCACAATCGTAGAGTATATACGCACAGTCATGTGAGTGTGAATGGTTTGACCCTAGCCCATACAAACTGAAGTCGATTTTAACAAACAACAAGACTTGGCCTGTTAACTTGCCTCCACAACGGTTGTTATAACAATAATATATGTTTGTCAATGCACTCCCTGTTTAAATCATTAAATCGACCAAGGCATTACACTCAGGCGCACACAATATGTGCGTTGGCCCAATGCTTAACCATATGTTATGTTCGTGCTTGCAATCCATTCTAAGAGCATACACAACTGGTTTAAATGGCACTGCCCCTCAATCACATCACGCACTAGTTTTCCCATTCAACAAATTGACTACGTTCACAGCGATGAGTATTCCTCCTAATTAATTTCTTACCCAATCGTTGTTATGTGCAAGAAATGAGTTCGTTTGACCGTTAACAGATGCCCTTGACTTCCAGTCCACTGCTACAAGTATAAACAAGAGCATAACAACATTTCATATTATGTACACCCAGCGTCAAAATCTGCTTGATGGCCCACCTATTGACGTTAACACGACGATCTGGCAATTATCTCAGGTGCATCAATTTGGTCTAAGAGTCGCCTTCAGATGTCTGCAACAGAGGATGCGACCCCCCCCCCCTTTCTATGTTGTTACTCTCTATTCACGATGGCTCGAATCGCTTGCAATTGCAAATCTGTTTGGTTACGATGTTTGGGTTGACGTGGAGTCCACGCTAAGAGTCAATTGGACCGCAAATTTCAACTTCACTTGTTATAGTGAAGGCGGTTGCTACAATATATTTTGAATTCCGCTACGTCCAATATGGCTCCCACCGACGATTTATTGTTGTCTTTGATTGCGCCAGCAATTATAGGCAGGGGATTTGGCCTTTCCCAATTTGGCCTCACAGTGATTCACAAGAGCACAAGAAGTGGCCCGTACAGATCCATGCTTCATAGCACAAGTTCCCAAAACTCGGTCTTTATGAATGCGTTGCTGTGGAAAAACCCGACAAACAGATTTCTCTTCGACACCTTGAAAAATAACTGCAAACAATCTTAAACCCTCAAGCTAGCAAGAAAACCAGCAATGATACCACTATAATATCCCAAATGGAATATTTGGCTAATTTTGTAGAAATCTAACTCAACCAAAATTTCTCCATAAAATTACCATTCAATTAACAGAAGATTGTCATGTAAAATATAAAAAATAGAGTGCATGCAATCAATAATACGATAAGCAGAAATAATCTCAGCTTTATTGCAAAAGAAACTAGGGTTTACATGCTGATACAACATAGCTGAGATGGAAAATTGGCCTCAAGAATCTGCTCCAATGTTGTGTTGGCCCTCCCAAAACTGAACTGAAATGTCACTATTGAGTTCTCCTGTGAATTAAGGATGAATTCACCAAGGGGAGATAGGTACTCGCTCAATATTGTTGAATCACCCGAGGGTTTCCGTCCTGTTATCACCTTGCTGCCTACAACTACATACAAGTTAGTGAGAAAAGCCTTTAACTCCACAAGGTGTGGTTGTTGGCAAGGAACCTAGAGAAGGGGTTGTAACACTAATTTTGAGTCTCTCCATTTAAGCTATCTCCTAGGTTAGCTATGGGAGGAGGTCCCTAAAGAAAAACTAAGTTAAAGATGTGAGATTCTAGGAGAGTGTTATAGTGAAATGGATTACTCTTAAGGATTTATAAGCAAATATGATGTAAGCAATTTGAGATAACAATGACAACCATCAACATGAGAAAATCATAAAACCAGTGCCTTATAAAGAATTTGCTCAAACCAATGAAAGATATATTTTCTCAAAGTAAAATGAAAAGCTTCCAAAGGAGAAAGCAAGGTAATCCTAAAATGTAAAAAAGAAAAGATTGTTAACACAAGATATTGCAAGATACAAAATTGCTTTTGAGATAAATAAATTTATGAATCAAAACATGTGAAATAGTCTTGCCAACATTCAAAAGAATTAGTAATCTAATTTGGAAAATGTAAAGGAAAGATGCTAAATGCTAAACCAAGATATCAATATGAAATTAGGCTTGTAGCATGAAATGAAAGCATTTGTTGCAAAATTGAAAGAATTACAATACTTGCTTTTGAAATGTCTCTTGAAATAAAATTTGCATATGAAAACTCAAACTATCAAAAATGGCAAGAAAAGTAAATGTGATGGAAAAGTGCTCTTGGTAAATTTTATTAGTTACCTCCAAAACAAGATTGCAATTGAACTCTTCAATCCTCAGACCTCACCCTCGCCCAAAGGTTTGGGTCTCACAGTGAGGAGTCAATAGAGGAGTAGACGGTCCCTAAAATGTCAACCAACTTAAGTTGGAGATAAATTTTAGTGAGGCTTGGGGTCCTTCTATGTTAATATGCCTAAATGAGATGCAAGTTGTGTTAATTTCCCAATCAAATATTACATGCAATGCTTCAAAGTGAGAGGAATGAGATAATGCTCATTGCAATAATGATTTAAACTTGAGAAGCTAAAATGGAAATGAGCTCACATGTGTTGCACCAATTGATGGAAAGTACACAAGCTAATTGACATGAGACAAGTAAATTTCTTAAGATACAATTGTTTCCATATAATGCTCCAATACTTACCAAAACATATAGCATAAATTGAACAAATAATGAAGCATATGTTCAAATAGTTATGAAACAATTAAAGCTTGCCAAGAATAAAGTGCTCACACATAAAATGAAATTGCTCAAGATTGTTAATGTTGAGACTTATGCATGTTAGAATTTAGACACAAAATTTAGCAATATAGAATGTGGAGTGAAGTTGTGTTAATTTCAAGCATGCAAAAATGGAATGAAGTATGAGAAAGCTAGAAAAACGAGAAGTAAGCAAGTCCACCCACAAAGGTCGTCCCTCTAGATGAGGAAGGGGGATGCCATGGGAAAAATCCCAAGCTCCCACAAGTAAAATTTTTATCTTTTATTAATGGTTACAATAAGTAGAAAAGCCTCTAAGAAGGTTGCCCAAGAGATAAAGGAGAAACTTTA
Source organism: Pinus albicaulis (assembly GCA_034641835.2). Classification (NCBI taxonomy): domain Eukaryota; kingdom Viridiplantae; phylum Streptophyta; class Pinopsida; order Pinales; family Pinaceae; genus Pinus; species Pinus albicaulis. Next base: position 179,167,338 of record CM076573.1, on the reverse strand, counting down.
CGAAATAAGAGCTTAGCAAAGCAAGAGTCTCCTTCTAAAATATGGCAACAAAATGGTAAATGGAAAACTCTCCAACTCCGAAACATGCAAGCCTCAAAAGGCCACGACCTAGCTAGTTTGCAGCTATCCATTAGTGCACACGGCATCCTTGAAAGTCTTCACATGTGTGGAATGTCCTGCAAGCAAAATAGTTAGTAGTTTTCCAATGCTTCTCTTCAAGATTCATGTTGTCCAATGCTCGAATCTATGGGCTGCAAAACAAAACAAAGTATTAGTGTAAAAAGAAAGCAAAATAAACAAAACTAAATTACAACTTCATATACAAAACGCTAACTCAAGAAATGGGAGTAAACCCCCATACTTGTCTAGCTTCGGAAATTGCTCTTGAATAGCTTATATAACTTTGAGAGCTCTAAGATCAAAGAAGTATTTAAATTTGAATGAATATATGATCAAGTACCTAATGAGTAAGAAAGCTTTCCCCTTGCTCTTCTTTGGATGAAAGACTTGGGGTGAAAATCAATCAATCTTGGATCACTTTGAATCCAGGAGTGAGTTGATCTATGTGAGACTTCTCCCACGCTCAGATGGATTCCTGCACACAAATTCAAATAGATTTTCCCTACACATTTGAAAAAGTATTAGTTTGCAAAAGGAATAGAGCAACATAATGAATAACATAAACCCAACATTCCTCCAAAAATGAATTGGCAAGCTCATTCCTAGAATACTACTCTAAATCAAGGATATGTGCAAGATAGCTTGCACATATCAATCCAAAATAGATGGCAAATATAAACTAATATCAATCATATTATGCAAAAGAATTTAAGCATAATAACAAGATCATGGAAAGACATCACCTCAAAACGCCAAGAGAACACCACCAAAATAGCCCCAAAGTCTTGATTATATTAGTAAGTTGCAAGTACAAAATGGCAGAGTTTCCTCAAGCCCAATAGCTCATAACATGATTCAAAATGAGAGCCAAAGGCTCATCTAAATAGAACTATGGGAGTCGATCCCAATGTGAGTGCAAGTAACGTGTGGAATGGAGATAATCCCAATGACAAATTGAGTTTCCAAGTGGCACCATGACTGAGATCCCAATGAAGATGAGCCCTCCAAATGGCAATCAAACTGCTAGAGCATACCTATAGATGGTTTGCGTAGTCTTCCTAGGATGGCAGCGTATGAGTTTAAGTGGCACAAGTGTGCAGCTATGTGGGAAAGAAGGGAAACATATCCTACAATTTTATGTTGAACACTGCCACATAAACAATTATATACTTGTTGTGAACTACCATGTAAAATTGCCTCCAAACTCCCACATAAGATTGTTGTTGTGTGTATCGCTGAGGTAGATAATAGCATACAGGTGAATGGTGAAGCGTAGATTGGTGGAGACATATTGGAGTTGAAGTTACCCGTAGTTGATTCACCCTTCAAATCTACGTGGAGATATCTCTGTCCAGCGTGGATATTCCTTTGTTGTAGCATAGATTCTTGTTTCACCATGTGTGTATTATCCTTCACATGAAAGTTTCCTCAGTTGGCAATACATGGAGCATAAAGGTGGGGTCCTCTACTCATCTTTCTTTAACATTAGACTTCGAACTTCGGACAATATTCCAATCACATTAATTTTCTTTTTCTTCAGAAAATTGTGGGCCTTCAAAATTTCCACGTAATGCCTTTTTGACTTGATTGTTGACTTGGATAAGTTGACCTCGCCATGTCAAACTTTTTGTCCCCCATTAACTTTTAATGTGCCTTCCCTTTATTTTCAACATACTTAAATTAAATTACCTTTGGAACCTCAAATATTTCGTTGTGCCTCATGAATTCAACGTAAAACCTTTGACTTGCCACTTGGAACTTTAAATTTGACTTGTGCTTCATGTGGTGGGCCCCACATGGTTGCCACATCACCTTTGACCTTCACCGAAATCTGTCATGTCAAAATTTGACTTATTTTGACATTGGAAAATTTCTAAATTTTTCCAATTATTCATTTTTTTTTTCCTCATTTTTGCCACTGACATTAGAAAAATCGGCTTTTGAGGGACTATAAGTCGTTTTTTTGTTGAGTTTCTTGAGTGTTGCAGTAGCATCGGATGTGCTCTAGCTCCCAAAAATTGCGAAGGGACTAGAGTACGTGAGATCTCCAAGATCCAAAAAGGGATTTGGGAAATTCCATCCAGTATGGGAGATAATTAATTAATTATATTTTTAATTAAGGACCCTAAGTCTAATTTAGGAAAATTCAAATATTAAAGGTAATTAATTAAAACATGTGATGGAAATGACTCAAGTCACAGGGATCAAGCTTTCTTTTAATCTTAGCCATCGATTCAAGATTAGATCGTGGTCGTTGGTTTCTCAACGAGAAAGTATAAAGGAAAGGCTTGGGGTCAGTTGGAGAACACACATAGAGGCAAAGCACTGAGACTAAGCTGAAATTCTAGGGCAGGTTTACTCAGAATTTTCAGAAGTGTTTCAGCTGCGGAGAGGGGTAGTATTGGTTAAGGGGATGATCTGATCCTAATGCCAAGAATCGGCAAGAAGCAGAGAGGCAGCAACGAGGAGCAGCGCAAAGGAGCAAGGGTAGCAGCTGCGCAACACAATGGGCTTCAGTCGCTATGCAGGCCCAGAAAGGGCAGCACTTTAGCAGCAAGAGGTCCTCCAGGGTTACGCTTGTCTATCTAGGGCAGCGTAGGGACTGCGTCACCCAGTCTGGGGTTACACAGCCCTCTCCAGGACAGCGCAGAGGCACGCAGAGGCTAATGCAAGGGCTTCAGGGGCAGCACTAGGGTTTCTCGAGGCCAGAAAGGGCCGAGTCCTATAAATCCCATTTGAGGGTGTGGATCAGTCAAGTTTTCAATCTCCTGAACAGCAGGTTAGCTGCAGATCTATTTTTCTCTATCAAGTTAACCAGTAAGGTGCCCAGATTTGTTGTATTTAGAAACTACATAATAATATAAACCCTCCAGCGGTCGGAAGATTGGTTTTTCCACATTGGTTTTTTTCGGGGACAGTTGTCCAGAAAATCTTGTGTGTCACTTTGTCATGTGCATGTACTTCTGTTTTAGATCTGAATCGGTGAAAGTTTGTTATGTGTTTACTTCGATGTTAATCTAAAGATTTCAGCATTAATAACTTGTTTAAGTAGGAGAAGGATAACCAGAATTAATAGTAGGGTCTCTGCATAACATAATATTCAGAAATTTTCACATTTTTTACCCTTAAAGTGGAACCTAGGATAATGTTGGGCCTCTAAGGATGAATTTCGAGTAGTCACACGCCCCAAATATTTCCTAAGACAACTTATTTACATCATTACATAAAAATTAATTAAAAAATCATGTTTTACGGGAAATTTTTAATTATTAAAAAATCCTACTTAGACCTAGTCAAATTCCACAAAATTTCAGAGATGACCTAGCATGGTAATATACATTGACTCTAGACACTAAGATGCATTAGGCGCTCAACCTTCAAGTCGTCACCCCAGTTTTGGGGTAATGAAGTGAGTGAAAAAACCTAGAAAATTATTCGTCGCTAAAAAGTAGGAATAATTAACAAAGTAAAAAAAACACTCCAAGGTGTACTCACTTGTTGATAGAGTTCCAACACCCTAGCCCTGTTACATGGCTTTATTGATCAGACTTGTGACATTCATACAATATCCATGTAGGGTTGCGGAATTTGAGGACTGAAGAAGAAATAGAGTTTAAAAACTCTAGTAATCTGATGATATCTGATGGTATAAGTGTCCTTTGGTACATCCTTGGGCATGGAGTCTTCATATAATCATCAGGTGCCACTGCAATGGTCAACACGTACTGGGGCTACCAATGAAGTAGAGAACCGGGTTTTCAACCTCTCATGCAAGAAGAAATATCAAGCATGATGTCATAAGATCTAACCAGGGCCATGGCTTCTAGAATCTCGAGCTTCTTCCCAAAAGTAGGACCCTCACTGTTATCCAAATCCTGGAAGGTTTCTACTATCAGTCTGAAGACTCTCCTCATTATGCCATCACGATAAGGAGGTATGGGTGCTGTCAACATCATGATACTACTGAGACAGGATGCAACTGGAAGTCTCACCCCTTCACAAGGGTACTCCAAGAACTTGGTTTGTATTAGGGCAAGCATAGCTGGTTTTAGGGCCCAAATTAGTTGCTTCCAAATTAGGGCCAACAACTGAGTGAGGGAAACTCCTCCAAATTAGGGCCTTGTTTGGTCTCAAATGGGCGAAGTTCTGTAGCGAAATTTTCTCTGATCAAGTAGTTTCATCCTTTCAATAAATGATAAGTCTCCTTTCTTGATTATACTGACCCCTATACTACGCCCTTCTTCCACCAAGCAACTCATCTGACTCCACGATCTTATGTTTCAAACTCATGCACAAGTCGCATAATTGATGCAATTATAGTGGCGTCTTGTCCTTAGCTTCTTGCAACTAACTGTCGATTCAACCCTTGGTTTTTTACCGCTTGCTGATGTACTTCTGTCCTCCACAGCGTTCCCATGCAATTAGACTCGACAATGAGGTTCAACCGTTGACTGAAACCTCAATTTGGTCACTCCCTGTATTACTCTGACCCAGCCACAATTGCAGAGTATATATGCATAGTCATGTGAGTGTGAATGGTTTGACCCCAGTCCATACAAACTAAAGTCGATTTTAACAAACAACAATAACTTGGCCTGTTAAATTGCCTCCATAGCGGCTGCTATAACAATAATATATGTCTGGCAATGCACTCCCTTTTTAAATCATTAAATCGACCAAGGCATTACGCTTACATGCACACAATATGTGGGTTTTCCCAACACTTTGTTGATTTCTATAGCATCGGAAAGTGTTCTAAGCCTCATTTTTGGTAGAGAGACTTATCAGTTATCCAGAGAACCCAAAAATCGTTTGTGGAAATTCCACTCGGATATGACTTTATTAAAATAATTAATTATTTTAATGCAAACCCTAAGTATAAACTTAGGGAAATTAAATAATTAAAGGATATTAATAGAGCAGAGTGTGAATCTTATAGAAAACGAAGATCAAGTCATCTTTTAATCTGAGCCATTGATTAAAGATATAATCTTGGTCGTTGATTCATCAGCGAGAAGACTATAAGAAGAGACTTGAGGGCCATTTGGAAATCAAGCCGGGGACACTCTCCGTACTCGAAGGAAATCGATTCTGAAGCTAGAGAATTCGATTTCAGTGGGTGAGTTTGTAGAGGCTGGGTTGCAAAAGCAGAAGGAGGATGGAGGAGTCAGTTATCGGGAAGCAAAACTTAGGAGGGTGAAGGGAAGGGTGAGTTGATCAGCAGCAAGAACCCCTCCATGTAGAATCACGCAGTCCAAAGAGGCACTGTGCAGTGCATTCACGCTGGATGACGCAGAGGGTGAAGGAGGTCACCCCAAGGGTCCTAAAATTGCCTGGAAGGTCTAGAAAATTCAGCTAGGTGTTTGCCAATTTTTCTCTGCTCATCAGACTCCTGTAAATGTACTTTCCATTACTGAAGATAAATATAAAACCCTCATCTGCTGCACCGGTTTTCCCACATTGGGTTTTTCCAAGGACAATTTTCCAAAAACATCTGTGTTCATGTGGTTATTTCTATTGTGCTATTGGTGTAAATTATCTTTCTGTTCTTATGCTCTTAACGACAGTGAAGATCTACAAGAGCGTTTATTTCAGAATTTAATGAAGCATCTATAAATAACTTATCTCATAAGTAGGAGAAATAAACCAAGTATTGCAGAAATATTTTCCTCTTGAAAATTTCACACAATTAACCATATGTTTTGTTTGTGCTTGCAATCTGTTTCGGGAGCATACACAATTGCTTTTAATGGCACCGCCCCTCAATCGCATCACGCACCAGTTTTCTCATTCAACAAATCCACTATGTTCACAATGATGACTATTCATCCAAATCAATTTCTTACCCAATCGTTGTTATGTACCAGAAATGAGTTCATTTGACTGTTAATGGATGCCCTCGACTTCCAGTTCACTGCCACAAGTATAAACAGGAGCATAACAACATTTCAGATTATGTACACCCTACACCAAGCTTCGAAATTTGTTTGACGACCCACCTATTGACATTAACACGGTGATCTGGAAATTACGTCGGGTGCATCAATTTTGTCTACGAGTCACCTTCAAATGTCCGCAACAAAGGATGCGACCCCCCCCCCTTTCTATGTTGTTACTATGTGTTCACGATGGCTCGAATCGCTTGCAATTGCAGATCCTTCTAGTTACGACACTTGGGTTGACGTGGAGTCCAAGATAAGAGTCAATTGGACTGCAAATTTCAACTTTGCTCGCTATAGTGAAGGCGGTTGCTACAATATATTTTGAATTTTGCTACATCCAATATGGCTCCCACCGATGATTTGTTGTTGTCTCTGATTGCGCCAGCAATTATAGGCAAGGGATTCAGCCTTTCCCAATTTGGCCTCACAGTGATTCACAAGAACACAAGAAGTGGCCCGTACAAATCCATGCTTTGTAGCACAAGTTCCCAAAACTCGATCTTTATGAATGTGCTATTGTGGACAAACCTGAAAAATAGATTTCTCTTTGACACCTTGAAAAATAACTACAAACAATCTTAAACACTCAGGCTGGCAGGAAAACCAGCGCTGATACCGCTGTAATATCCCAAAAGGGATATTTGGCTAATTTTGCAGAAATCTAACTCAACCAAAATTTCTCCATAAAATTACCATTCAATTAACAAAATATTGTCATGTAAAATATAACAAATTGAGTGCATGCAATCAAAAATACGATAAGTAGAAATAATCTCAGCTTTTTTACAATAGAAACTCGGGTTTATAAGTTGATACAATAAAATAGCTAAGATGGAATGCTGACCTCAAGAATTTGCTCCAATGTTGTGTTGTCCCTCCCAAAACTAAATTGAAATGACACTGTTGAGATCTCCTGTGAATTCTAGATGAATTCACCAAGGGAAGATGGGTACTCGCCCAATCTCACTGAATCACCCGAGCATTTACGGCCTGTGGCTACCAATGAAGTAGAGAATCGGGTTCTCAACCTCTCATACAAGAAGAAATATCAAATCCAAGATGTCCTCTCATGGCCTCCTCTTCCTCTTTTTATAAATCTGATGGATCTAATGGACCCCTTTAGAACCTCCTATTTTATTATTATTTTAATCATGGAGCACTTTTTCCTGTTTTAATTTGAATTAAAATATTCTTTTCAATGTGGGAAAAGGGTAAATTGGACACCATGTCTCCTTGGGTCACTAAAAATCACTCCTAACCATCCCATCTTGTAGATCTTATCGTTTCGGTTCCAACTAGCAATTACACTAAAGTGTTATGTCAAGTCTTCCTCCTAGAATGCCACCTTAAGCGTAATTAATTGAGTCAGGGAAATTAATAACTCTGGTTTTTGAAAGTTGTCGGAATGCTATGGAACGAAAGGCAAATTGCGCGGATGATGGAATCTATCAAGCGAATGGCATCGGACCTCATAAAAACCCCTCAAAACCCCATGACACATCTCCAATAGCCCCTGGGCCTGCTGATGAAGTAAACCTGCGCTTGTGACCAGTCTGCCTCCAACCCTGAAAGTCCATCCATAAGGAACACCAGAGAAAAGAACATCACATAAAAATTGACACATTTATGGTGCTTTTAAAATCTGTCACACGGAAATTTTTGTTGTATTATGACCACTCATTTAAGTATGTCTTACTCTCTTGATGATTGATTCACATGTGGGACACATCTTGAGGGGTTCACATGTGGAGAGAGATTACTATTTTTGGAAGTTGTTCCATCGTAAAATCCTCATTTAAAGTAGGTGCCCTTTTCTTTAACTCTCTTCTTGCAAGTGGTTGTAACAAACTCCATTATTTTACCATTGTTTCACATGCCTACTTGAGTTAGTTACTTGAGAGCTCTATTGTGTTGTTCCCATTAGATATTTTACTTTAACCTCTTGGAGGAAATTGTGGATCTCAACAAGTCATTGCTACTTTTAGCAAGGAAGTTGATGAAAGGGATATTTTTTGTTATTCCTTGGAGGACTCATGGATCTAGGAAAACAAACATTTGTTGTTGTAAAATGAGATAGAGTTGAAACCTATATAAGGGTTTACTCTCTCCATTTGTAAGGTGTGAGTGAAAGAGCTCCCAAGCTTTGGAATAAAATTGTCTTGTCTTTGTCTAAGGTTTTTGAAATGGATGTTCAACCTTGTTGAAATGAGGCAAATATTCTCGGTGTATATTAGTGAGCTTTTCACTGCAGGTTTGGATTGCCAAAGTTGATTTGGGTGTCATAGTGTAGTATCACTACATTGGAGGAAAGAAGCTCTCTTGGTTATGTTGTTTTAAAGAGAGTGAGTCTTGCTCCAGTATTCCTTGACAACAAAAGCATAATTTAATCTCTTTAGGCAATTAACACACTCAAATTGATTTGAAACTAGTGCGATTCTTGAAGATTGTGATATATGGCTTGCTAAATCAACAATTCTTTGAATCTTCTTCTGAGAGCCCAATTTTCCCTTTAGATATTTTGAAGAATCATCCCCCTGAGTTTGCATGTTGGCCCCATAGCCCATCCAAAGAAAGGCATTGATCTTCTCTTTAACCCGCCACTCAAAAACACAAAAATCTCCAAAAATTATTTCTGTTTTCTAAGCTCTGTTTTGCTTCTATTCTATACTACACACATTGAGCTTAGTTACCCACAGGAAAGCCCCCCGAGGGTAGATTTCACCTATTGTAAAGATAGAAAGGCAAGCAAGCCTAATGACATGACAATGGGTAGCTTGCCTAAGTCACCCTTGGGGTGTCACAACTTGTTATTAGGGGGCTTTTGCACCAAGTAAGAACCTGGGAGGCAACACACTGCATGTGCAAAGATAAATATTAAGAATTTCATCAAACCCTAAAGTTATTAACAATACTTATTTCAGAAAAAAATCATTCATGTGCACAGAAAATGATAAGCTGAATAAAAATCAAGCTATTTTATGTGCTTTCATTCCTAACTACATTTTACATGTACTCAATTATTGGAATTTTGATAAAATGAAATCAACCATTCAAGCTCTAAATTTCAATGAAGTGAAATGCAATAAAAGAACTTTTGGAGAATTCTGCCAACAAACAAGTGCAAAACAATAACAGGACTATATTTGACAGGAAAGGGGCGAGAGTCCAATGTGCCAAACTTCTAGAGACTCACATGACTGTCTTGCCAAGTTCTTTAATTTCAACTCCAGGTCCACAAACAGTAATTGCCCTCAGCAAGCATTCCTCTGTAACCTAAATTGAAAAATAGATTAATATTTGACAAATGCAACTTTTTTGTGTACAGTCCTCAACTGTAATGTATATTATCAACATAATACAATAATAATATCCATTATATAATAATAACAATAATATATTAGATAAACCTAAGGATTACAAGTTATAACCCTTCACCTTTGTGACTGGCCATTGAGTATCTGTACAATCACAAGAGCTCTTGTAAATCATCACTCGTATTATTCAAATACAAACATATTTTATTTATGCTTTATGAATTTCGTACCCCTCTCGCATTTTAATTCAAAGTTCCATAAGAATATTAGTATCATAACAGTGGTATCAGAGCCAATTTAGGCAATGCTTCCCTCAATGACTTCAAGACTCATTGGTCTGTGACAAAAAAATTTGGCTAGTCACAGGATATTCCTTTGGCTTCTGGCCAAATTTTTTAGAATATTTGATAAAATAGGACATTAAACCATCAAAAAATCATAATAAATAAATAAAAAAGAAACCATGGTGAACACTAAAGAAAATCAGAAATACTGGAAAGATCATTCCATTGCCAAGCATTTAAAGCAACTTCCAATTACTTTCGGGGCAAATTGTCATAAATATTAAAAAAAACGAACATTAGACTCATTCAACTTATGGTATACACATACATGACTGAAATAGAAGACAAATTACCATCTACAACCATTCTATCAAAGCAACTATCTAAAGTGAATACCAAGCCGGGTTGGATTGGTGAGATATATAAAATAAATACAACCAGTCAAAATAACTTACAGCTGCCTGCAAACTTACAGCTACAATCATCTTCTAGTGCGAACTCCACTACCTAATATTAAGGTATCCATTATCCAAAATGCAATTATGCATACATCATTTAGAAAAATTTAAGCCTCCAGCGAACCATCATATTCATTGGATCCACTCACATACACCATATAAATTTATCTTTGAGTAACAGTGTGAATCAAACAAATATTTAGAATTTTTGTGATGAACCAAACAGTTCATTAATTGTGCAATCACATAAAAAGGGGTCAAGTTCATTATATAACATTCAAAACACAAATTAATATTTAATAAGAATGAACCATAAAAAGATGGTTGGAAGGTAGTCAAGAAGACTCCTTATATAGTAACCAACAAACACGTCCATGCTAAAGGCAGAGCCCTTAGGTCATAATAACTCTTATAAATAATGATCTAATTTATGTTCATTACATGTTAACCCTCCTTAAAGTAGTTAAAGAAACTATGTTATCACAAAATCTAGCACCTTAGTGCAAAGCCTTCACAAGGTCTCAAGTCTAGTGGAACATCAGAAATGTCACCATTGTCACCTAGGCAACAACTTCCTCCTTTTAATGGATGGATCCTACACAAGAGAGACTTCCTTTATAGCCTTAAGTAATCCCTAGGCAAGACACAATCAAGACTAGGGCCTCCTATGTACCAATCCAATACCAACACCAATTAGGTGTGTTTAGCAAGTTAAGGGTTAGCTGGTTATTGAAGGTAAATTCCAGATTTGACTGGATGATGAACTAGGGTTGTTTAGGAAGATTATCACATCTATACAATGCAAGACAATCCCCAAACACTACAAACACAGAAAATACTATTAGCTATGCAAAACTTGAAATAAAATGATTGATAACTTACACCAGCAAAATAAGTTATGACAGCAGCAATAATTCAGCACTTTAGACAAATAATAATCTAGTCAAAATAGGGCTTAGATGACGGATAAAATTAGGGTTTTGAACATACAACAATTGTAATTTTTCTAATGCATAATAACACCCTAAAAGACTAGACGTCAAGCCCTAATAAGGCTAAACATAAAATCAGCAAATGCAATTCAGGGTTGAAATGTGATTTTTACATCAAAACACATGCATAAATACAAAAACGTCCTAGTCTTTTATGGATGAAAAAGAAGGTGTTGTTATAAACCTAACTCCACCCTAAAACAATAAAATAAAAATTATATTTTGGATTTTATGATTGACTATTGGGAGAATACTAGTGCCTAACATGTTTTGGGGCATATGGGGTTAACTAAGGACTCCCTTGAAGAAATGTAAGTAGACCTAGGGTGAAAACTACAGTTTTCCACTACCAACCCTAGATGATCCACCTAATACTTTTACAAGCTTCAAGACAAATTCAAGGGAAGATTCTCAACTAGAGATATTGCTCAGGTATAAAAGAAAATATCTATCCAAGAACAATAAAAATAGAATGCACCCTCACCACTAGATATGTACATTTACACTTACTGATCATTTATAAAAAAATCCACGAGACCTAGAGACCAATTACTCAACAAATCAGGTGCATCCATAAACCCTAGCCATGAAAATCCATAGAAGTTGTATCTTGATGATGGATATGACCATATCATCATCCAAGTACCATATCATGGTAGAAGGTGCAACATCTCATCTCCAATAAGTGATGTCCTATCTGTAAGAAGTCTCCTCAAGAGTGCCAAGCCGTCATAAGGTCCAATGCTCTCCAAAGAAGGTGGAAAGACCTCAATCAAGTGTGGAAGAAGTCATCATCAAAATCTTATAAATGACCACATCTAAACAAGCATCATCATCAAGGGGGTCTCCAAGCATCCACTAGGTCTGCTAGCTACTTCTGCCTTCACCAAGTTTGAACAAAACTTGAATCTCCTAATGAAATTTAGGGCAACGCTCCCAAAGGTTGTTATTTTTGGCCTCTTCTCACGAACAAATTGGTACATCATGCCACGTAACCAATTTTGCAAATCTAATTCTAAAATTTTTACTTGAGACACTTCTATATGTCTCCTCAGATGTATGAAAAATTCACAGACTGAAAAGTCCTAGAAAAGAAGTTATAGAAAAAATTCCAGGCTTACCTATTTGAAATTAATTTCAAGACCATTCAAAAACCCTTACTTCCACAAGGCATATCTCCAAAAGTACAATGAACCAAATGTTGAAGAATGTAAATAGGTTCGGTCTTCATGAAATGTACTTATGAAAAGAATGAAAAGAAAAAAATTATTATTATTATTATGACTTATTAAAGTATGGGTTTCATGATTGGGTCATCATGTTTTTAGGTCAAAGTCCCCATTGAGGACTTCTAGGATTTATACTGAGTAATTAGAGTCATTGTACATTTAAAGAGACCCTTCTTGGGCTTTTGAATCATATATAAAAAAATATTTTTGAGTCAAAAATGAATTATGTCACCTTCACACCAAGTCATCCTCAAACTAGGCAATTCAACCCTCACCAGAAGCCTATATATTGAAGTAGTTCAAATTCATTTGAAGCACACACACACACACTCAAAAGTTTGATATCCTAAAAGGACCTAGAAAAAGTGCGAAGTGGAAAAGAAAGCTAATAGAAGTGTGAAGTTGGAGAAGGAAGAAGAAAAGGTCAAGATCAAAGTTTTGGGCTATCTATCTATCTCTTGTGTGGGTTCCTCTAGAAGATCGAAGTCTCTAAGTCAAGTCGAAGTTGTTGTCGCTACCAGTTGCTGCCAGTTGCTCCCAAAATCAAAGTTGTTGATGCTAGGACAAAAGTTGTTGTTGTAAGTTGTAATTGCTTTAAGTGGAAGTGTTGTTTCAAGATCAAAGTTGTTACATTGAGATTGAAGCTGTTAGGTAAAAGATATTGTTGCCTCGTAGTGCTATTGTTGTTGCTACTACATCTAGGTCGAAGATAGCATTGGAAAGTGATCATCTGCAATAGAAGAAAAGGGTTGACTTGGTGTAGAGGAAGTATGTGTTTAAGTCAAGGTTCTTGGATTATCTCTTGAAAACTATTAAAGGAAGAGTTGTTGACTAGGTTTTCCCCAAGAGTGGGGTTTTCCCTGGCTGTCCGCCTACATCTGGTGTCCTTGATCCCTGTGCTATTGTTTTGGTTGTTTTTTAATGAATTAAGATAAAAGAAGAATATAAGAAAGTTACTAAGAACACAAGAATCTCACAAGTAATTATTAAGTATAAGAAAATATTTCTGCCTTTTGCATTTTCTAACACCAAAGTCTGAACTTTTACCGAAGGTACTACTATATGTCTTCACAAATCTCAAAAAATTTCACAATCTGAAACATCCCAGAAAATAAGTTATAGTGAAAGTGCCCAACTGTCCTGTTTGAAACTGGTTTCTGAAGCATTCAGGAACCCTAAATTCCATAGGGCATATCTCATAAAGTATAATGATCCAATCTCTGAAATTTTGACATGTACCTAGAGACCTCATCTTTATCTCCTTAATAAGTCATAGTATGACACGTACTAGAAAATATGTTATAGCAAAAATGCCAAATTGACTTGTTTGAAACTAATTTTAGGAGCGAAGTAGGGAGGTGGTGGCAAGCCCATCCTCTTCCGGCATATAAGCCGTATGAACAGTTTATACAAACACCCTGTCGCTTGGAAAGAAGATCACATCATTTTAAGGCTCAACTCTGGTTGCAATGGCTACATAAATCTTCAGTTGCTCGAGGGTGAAGAAGGAGTTCACATTAAGGAAATTGAGACTAGTTTCATTGCAGACATGGTGTAGGAATGAGGATGCCCCCACAGAGCAGGTCGAGGAAGACGCAAGCATCCCCTCCCACCCTGGCAGGGGCAAGGTGACGAACAATTTGATTGCAGCATCCCTCATCGTATCGCAAAATGGTGGCCGACGTGGAAGCTCAAGAGCTCAGGGTCATAGGTCACCACCTTTGGGCACTGCGTAATCTCCTTAGACACCATTACAGGGATGAGGAAGACGTCAATGTCTTGTTGGAAGGCAACGTCCTAGATATGGAATTCCATTTGCACCACGCCAAAGCAGTCGACCGCCACATTCCAAGCCTCCTAGGCATGTAGCTCCAAGGCTCTTTGTCTCCCTCTATTGACATTGTGGACGAATCCCCTTTGCTCTCTCCAGCTCATACCGAAGCTCACCACGACAGGCCTTGCAGCCCTTTGCAAAGGCGACAACGGACTCGTAGCGACTCGAACTCTGCTTCAGTGAGCTTGGGCACCTCCAGCAGCAAAAGCGACCAAGTCTGCAGCCAAGGTGTCTCTCATTTCAAACAACAAAGAGAACATCCAGCCTCCTCCAGCTAGCTGGCCTCCATGGGAATCCCTACTCCAGATGATCCAGATTACAACACGTCGTACCCACTAGTCCAGGAAGACCCTCCAGAGTGCTGGCTAGGCATCACTTGTCCTCTAAGGTAGCATTGTTTGTGGTTTTAATGTCTCTGTGTTCTCGGCTCTCTTAATGATTTTGTTTGTTTTGTTGCCATGTAACTATCAGGCGGTCCTCTGGTTTCTCCTTTGTGGCCAAAGGCCTCCCCATGCTTTCTAAACCATAACATCTCTCAGCCTCGGGCCTCTATTTGTGGACAGTTTTTGTTGACCTTCAGTGCTTAGAAGTTTGTAATTTTTGTACCACCAATGTAATACAAAGCTCTTTTACTTACAACAACAACAACAAAAACTACTTTCAAGAGCATTCTGGAACCCTAACTTCCACATTACGTATCTCAAAAAGTATAACAAACAAATGTCTAAAATTTTTAATACATGTACCAAGAGATCTTGTCTTTGTCTCTTCAAATTTGACAGTTTGAAATGTTGAGATTTTGGGGTATCATCGAGTGTGCTCTAGCTCTGAAACTTTGTTGAGGGGCTGGAACACATGAGATCTCCAAGACCTAAAAAGTGTTTGGAGAAATTCCATCCGATGTAAAAGTTATTCAAATAATTAATTTTTTTAATGAGGACCCTAAGTCTAACTTAGGGAAATTAAAAAATTAAAGTGAATTAATGTACGCATGTGATGAAATGTTCTAAGTGACGTGGACCAAGCTTTCTTTTAATCTTAGCCGTCGATTAGAGATTAGATCACGACTGTTGGTTTTTCAACTAAAAAAGTATAAAGGAAAGGCATGGGGTCAGTTGAAGAACACACACATAGCGGATCACTGAAGCTAAGTCAAAATTTTGGGGCGGGGTTTGCTGAGGATTTCGAAGCGAGTTTGCAGTGCAATGAGGGGCAAAGATCGGCAACAAATGATCTAATCCAAGGCCGAGAATACAGCAACAGAGAGGCAGCATCATACGAGGGCAATGCTGAGGCCAGCAGGATGGACGCAGCCCAGCCAAGCTGACGTAGAGACCATGTAGAAGGTGACGCAGAGGCAGCGCAGAGGCCTTCAGAGTGACGCAGGGGCAGCCTATGTTGCGTAGAGGTTGCGCTGAGCTAGAGGGGTTGATGCAGTTGCAAGAAGAGCTGCGTTGGGGTTCCAGTGGGGCAGAAAGGGCTCATTATCTATAATTCCCGATTGAGGGTGTGATACAACCATATTTTCTGTCTCCGAGTGATAAGGTACAACTGCCGTGTATTTTCTCTGTAGGGCAAACCATTTCTGGTGCCCAAAATGTTGTATTCAGATTCTGCATAATAATAAAACCCTCTAGAGCGTTAATCTAAGTTGTCATTGATGTCAATATGCTAGATGATGACATGTTGATCCCATGATGAAGGCAAACAATGAAGAAGCCCATCCACCAAGAAGCCCATCCGCTGTCCTCTATTTTTTCTGCACCATCTATTGACCAATCACTTAAAAAACATATTTCTACCTTTGAAAGGATGAATCTGAACATGAAACCTATACCATATTATAAAGCATAATTTTAGCTTTCCGACGAGCTATTACTCAGCCAAAATCTCCAAGCGGTTTGAAAGTTATCAATTTTTTAAGTTTAGAATAATTTTTATGGTCTGTGAGCCGACCTGTGCTAGCCTCCCATGTCGGCCTGCTTGTGGAGACATGTCTTTTCGTTTAGCATTGATAAAACCACTATATATACAACGTTAGGACTCCATTCTCCATCATTCTTTTCGATCAATGTCACAAAAAACATTACCACTGTTCACAGCTCGTGAACAAAAGGGAGAAAAGGAGCTCGAAAAACAAGCAGAAAGAAGAATATACACTAAAAAGTGCGAGTTACAGTGAACTAGGGCACCGAGTAGGGCTTGAAAAATTATTTTATTGGGGAATATCAATCTTACGATTCAAATCCTCATGAAGAGAAGCGGATAACTGTAAGACAACCTGAAGCTATGGTAAATTTCTGAACAGTCCTAGTTAAAGGCTCCTGTTGTGAAAGCTTGATTAATATAACAGATTTTTTTTGTGGAGCTTGGACTAAGCCACCATCATACCCTTGGACATGACTGTAACTCAGAATCTTTGTCTCGGTTAAAATAGCTCAGACCTGATTTCATTACAGCCTCAGTTAGAGGCTTAGAGGCTTGGACTTCCGGAATATATCATTCAGACCTTTATCTTTGCAGCTTTGGACTTCATTACAGCTTTAGACAAGTGTTGTTGGCTCGGATTGGAGGGACAAAACATAATTCTTATTTCTGTTAGATCAGATAAGGATTAAACTACTGTACAAACCCGTGTTAAAAGTCAAAGAAACTTTTTGTGGTGGCTTGGTCTTGTAGTCACTCAATCTGTGAAGGCTTGGAGACAATCAAGCACAAATTGTTTGTGAGCTAATTAAAGCATTGAATACTGCAGAAGTATTAGTGTTGTGTGGAAAACTCTTGGTGCAGAACTGATAAAGAAGTGTGATACATAATTGATGGTGCAGTATAGTGCAGTATGGTGCAGAATTGATAAAAAGGTATGATACATAATTGATGGTGCAGTATGGTGCAGATTGGTGTATTGGAGCATTTTTGAATCAATAATCCCATAAAGAAGCAAAGAAGGACTGGTGTCCTTGGAGTAGGAGCTCCTAAACACAAGGTTGGTGCCTTGAGAAGATAGGGTCGAAGCCCTAGAGGTCGGAGCCTCATCAAAGTCCAAGTTGGTGCTTGGCAACAAGTTGGTGCCTGATTCATTGAAGGGTTGGTGCCCTCACACATCTATTGTACTCAATTATTTGAAAAAGCACTGAAGTTTTTATTAATCCTTAATAATATTATTATTATACACCTCTCTATTTTTAATTGTGAAGAATCTAACTGGCAAAAATTAACAATTGAAAAGAAATACTGATTCACCCCCCTCTCAGTATTTCCAACATAGAGTTGTTGCACCGGTTTTCCCGCATTGGGTTTTTCCGAGCACATTTGTCCAAAAAATCAGTGTCATTTGTCATATGTGCATGATGTTCAGTAAATGGTCTATAGTTGTGTAGGTTGTTATTTGTGTTTACTTTGAAGTTTTTCTAAATATTCAGTTAAATAAATTATGCAATAAATCAAGTAGGAGAAGTAAATCAATAGTTAGCAGTAGGGTTTCTATATTAAGGATTCAGAAATTTTCACATGAAATGTCCCAGAAAACAAGTTATAACAAAAATCCCAAGATGATTTAACTGAAGCAGATTTCAGGATCAATCACAAACCCCAACGTCCACAACATACATGTCCAAAAGTATTGTGAACCAAGATTTGAAATTTTAAGTAGATATTCCCCTCAATATCTGCTCAATATGCTCAAAATTTCACGATTTGAAGCATCCCCGAAATAGAGTTATAGCGAAAATGCCAAGATGGCTAACTCACTCCACAAATCACATTTTTTCCCACACACACTTTCCTTCCAATGCTTTCTTCTTTTATACATTATCATAATCCTTCATGAAAACACATGTTAATTCAAAAGGTCACATCAATTCATTAATTAAATAATAAATTCCCCTCATTAATTCATTTTTCCAAACACCATACCCTCCATAAAACATGGGTTTAAACCACCATTTTAGTTTTTTACTTCTCCTTTTTCACGAGAAACCACTTTTTAATATACATGAATATATATATAATACCAATGATATAAGAGCGCCCCCCTCCCCAATGCCCACCCCTTCACAAGGAGCTCCTCAGCTGCTCAAGGACTTCAACGCACTATGGTCTTCCTGCGTTGCTCTGATGAAGACCAACATAGGGCATGGAGGGTTGCCACCTGTCACTGCAAGATGTCCATCTCCAACAATGAACATGGGCTGCGGCGACTGCCCATCATCTACAATAGGAGTCCTTCTCCACACACAAGTCTCGAGCTCCACAAAACTGCTCCTGGCTGATCAAATCCTTGAGCTCCAACAACTGCCACTCTAGCAACTACCTTTGTCCATCAAGGTGTTGCACACCAGGCTCCAACTTGGGCACTATCACGTTGTCCTCAAGCAAACCATAAGTGCCCAATCTCATTCACACTTGGTCCACTCTCACGCTACCCTCCAACAGTCCACGAGTGACCAAGTCCACGCTGTAAGCCTGTCATGTCTAGTGCTACATCACACATAACAGTGAATCATGTCCTGAATACTAAGTCTTAAGTCTCAACTCAGCCTCAAAATATCAACAAAAAATATAATAATTGTTAATTTTAGGCAACTAGGTCCAAACTCCATGTTGTGATGCTCAGATGATGATGCCAATATTTTTATTGGATTCCTCTTTTGGAGAGGTGCAAGATCGATTTAAAGATCATCTTGATCGAATGAGCAGAACATTTATTTTTAATTAATTCCACTTACGTGCAAGGTCGACCAGAATTGTAATGTAGGCTTGGAGCCCCAACAGATGTGTCACACACCCTCTCAGATGGATATATATAGGTCAACATTGGAGGTCATTTTCACCATCACTCATCACACATTTCTCTCTTGCATCTGATTGGTTCGTTCTCACATTTGGAGGCTTCTCTTCACTCACACGTGGGAAAAATAGCAGCTAGGGTTTTCTGATCTGATCTAGGGTTTCAACACAGCTTTGACCAATGTTGACTTTGGTCAACGCTTGGTCAACTTGACCTCAAACTCTCCCAAAACTTCGATCTCTACAGTCTGTAGAAATTTTTGAATCTTAATTCTTATGCAAAAATTATTTCTGTTAATCCGGTTAAGCTTCTCCTACTTATACAAGTTATCAACTGACTAAATTCAAGTTAACATCAAAGCAAAACACATAACAAATCTCTACCAATTCAGATCTAGAATAAGCACATGCACACATAGACAAAGTGACACAATTATTTCTAGACAAACTGTCCCCAGAAAACCCAATGTGGGAAAACCGATCTCTGGCTGCTGGAGGGCTCTATTATTAAGAATATTTCTGAATACACAACTCTGGGTTTAGATCTAGAAAACCCTACAGACAAAACTCTAGATCTGCAGCGCCTGGCTGATCTAAGACCAACAACACTGACTGATCCACACCCTCAAACGGGATTTACAGAACTTAGCCAAATCTAGGCCAAGAAACCCCAAATCTGCCCCTGAAAGACACTGCTTTAGCCTCTAAAGGCCTCAAATGCTCAGCGCTGTCACTGGAAGGGACTGCGTTACCCCAGACTGGGTGACGTAGTCACTACGCTGCCCCTAAGGGTCTCTACGTAACCCCTGAAGGGTTTCCTGAAAATCACACTGTCCTTGCTGCTGCTGCTATTGTTGTTGTTGTCGTCTACTGCTGCTACTGCTACCATCTGCTGCTGCTATTGCTGCCATCTGCTGCCTTCCTCTGCACTGTCTTTCCTGATCTATTCTCTGCTTCTTGTGTATTCTAGACTCCGAGATCAGATCATCCCCTTGGTCTAAATGTAGAGCCCCTAAACCATCATTTTTATACATAAACTTATCCTATACATAGATTTAAGCATAAATTCAAATAAATGGAGACTAGCGGTAAATTCAAACTTACATAAGTAACTATTTTATACATAGAAAAATACCTGGGATGAAACTGATGATTTATTGGGCTATGGTTCTCCCCGTGAATGCAGCAGACAGGTTACCGAAAAAATCTTCTCCTCCCAGCCAATCTAGGAAACAATCCTAGACCCAGAAGATGCCTCTTCTGCCCCCGTACCCAGAATTCTAAGAACAATGAGTCTTCCCTTCAGAACAGTTCATATCCCTCAATATTTCCTTAGACAATAGTGCAGAATTAGCAAAGAAAAGCCTCCCCCTCTCCATATTCCACTCCTTATATAACTTTCCTCCACCTCCTCACATTTACATAGATATTATAGGCATTTATGGAGATATTATAGTCATTTATGTAGATATTGACTTTGATTAATTATTTTAAGATTAATTGTATTACTTTTGTTTTTAACTTAATTAAATTAACTTTATATTTAATTAAATTATATTATTATTTTATTTGTCCACTCACATATAATTTGTACTAAATTATATTTTGTTTTTCTTGAATAAAGCTCTACCGCGCATACACATATAAGAGCAGTATACGTGTTAAGTATCTTGTTGATATTTCATTATATCTCGACAAGATAAAATGCATTGTGATATTCAATTCGTTACTCTAACTTAGGTAGTCTCAATACTAGCAGGTATGTATACTAGTGCAGTGTATGTGATATATGCATGTGTAGCTATCATATGCGTATGTCGTATACACGCTAATATTATTTTGCTTATAACTCGGAATGAGTCATTACATACTTCCTCCCTTCGGAAAACTTTGTCTCGAAGTTAGGGTTTTATATAATCATATCAATAATTGCAATTTAGAGATTAGGGTGATTGTATAAGGCTTGTAATTTAAGATTGACTTTCTATTTGAATGTATATATTTGTAATTTAATTGTTACTTCCCATCTTAACCGAGTCTCCAAGCTATTCTAGAATCATCCTATTCTTCCTAATCTCTTCCGCTCCCATCATATCCATCCTCTACAGGAATATGCCATAGCATCAGTTTTACTGATCCAACCATTCCTAGACCTTAAGGGTATCAGTGTCAATTACGTCGACCTAATTTACCAGTAGGCATCCAGCAGTCATCATCACACGTCTAGGGGAGCATGACTCGCACAGTCCTCCCATGACTCCAAGTTTTGGAGGATAAAGGTGGGCAACACCTCCACCCCTCCTAGGAGGACCAAGGTCAACACCCTATCATGGAATCTCATGAAGTCTCAACGGTTCTTGGAATTCTATCATCACATAGATTGTTTCGGTAACGATGTGTTCTACAAGGTAAACACTTGTACACAATCTGCAATGTAAACACTCGTACACACATTACAACATATGCATCTATATATTCAATACAATTTCTCGCTAGATAACAGCTCCTGTATAGTTCATACATGTTCCATTTATGATACAATGTATTTAGCCATTTTCAATCTATATACTAATATGTTTCGCTTTCATATTTAAAATGTAGTTACTCTTCTATTTCTATTCCTTCAATCATATTGAGATGCAAAATTAAATGAATTGATAGATAACCTCATTTATAACGTAATCTATGATCTAGATTTCATATCCCTGCAATGTTAATTTAAATGACATATTGCAAATCGGTATCCATGCACTAGTAAAGTTAAACAAATAGCATATATCATGTATCACTAGAGTTAAGTAACATCCTATCTTTATGGGTATCCACGTACCAGCAAAGTAAAACTCATCCTTACGTGATATTTCAAAATAAAGTCTCAATTATCAAAATAGAGCAGTCATATACATATAAAGTTTCCAGTTTCTCAAAATTTAGCATAAGTTGGGGTAATTTTGGCATATGGTCTCAGCATCTTCCCAAGTCGCTGATCTAGGACTATATTTGCCCCACTGGACTTTAACTTGGTCTATTAGTCAGTTCTTGAGCTGTCGAACCTTACGTTCCAGAATACATAATGGTTCCACCATAATGGTTCCCTCGTCCGATACCTGCAGTTCCTTCCATTGAAGATCATGAGATTTGTCAGCAATATAGTGTCATAAGGTAGATACATGAAATACATTATGAATTTTGTGCAAGTGGGGTGGCAGTGCAAGACGATAGGCAACAGGTCCAACTTTTTCCAAGACTTCGAACAGCCCTATAAATTGGGGTGATAATTTTGTCCCCTTCCCAAACCAAATGGTGCTCTTATCTGGCCTGATGCGGATGAAAACCTAATCTCCCACTACATAGTTTCTATTTGTCTTGTGAGCATCAACATAACTTTTCTGTCTATCTTGTGCCTCTTTCAATTGTTGCCTAATCAGCTTTACCTGTTCCTCCATCTCTTGGATCAATTTTGGCCCGACTATTACTCGATCTTCTAACCTGTCCCAACTCAACAGCGTTCTGCAGGGTCTCCCATATAATGCTTAAAATGGTGGCATCCCGATTGAACTGTGATAACTATTGTTGTATGCAAATTCCACTAAGGGTATGTTTGTCCGTCAGTCTCAGGATGATAAGTTGTACTCAAATTTTACTGAGTCCCTAAGATTAATTGCATACAAGTCCAGAATCTCGATGTGAATCGACAATCTCTATCTGATATGATTTTCTTAGGTACTCCATGAAATCTTACAATTTCATTTATGAATACTCGGACTACATCAGCAACTTCGTAAGTATCTCTTATCGAGATAAAATGGGCGCTTTTTGTTAATTTATCTACCACAACCAAAATGGCATTATGCTTTTGTTGCGTAAGGGGCAGCCCAACAATAAAATCCATAGAAATTATTTCCCACTTGGTCATAGGAATGTCATGAGGTTGTAGGAGACCTGTTGGGTGACAACGATCAGCTTTTACCTGCTCACATTCAAGACACTTAGCGACAAATTGGATAATGTCAT
Source organism: Pinus albicaulis (assembly GCA_034641835.2). NCBI lineage: Eukaryota > Viridiplantae > Streptophyta > Pinopsida > Pinales > Pinaceae > Pinus > Pinus albicaulis. Next base: position 179,144,363 of record CM076573.1, on the reverse strand, counting down.
TTTTCATGCATGTCCAGAAGAAGAGTCTCTTAGTGTCAACATACATCTTCTTTACAGCAGGATGTGCACAATACACTGCTCTGTAGGCTTCCTTCAAGATGGTGTTTCGAAGATCTCCACTATCTGGAATATACATCCTTCCATGAAATCGTAAAATTCCGTCTTCTTCCAAATCATATCCTTCGAACTTAGGTTCCTTTGAATGGTTGCTATCAAGCCCCGACCTTACTTTTAAGTACCAACTATCTCTTACGAGATGTTCAAGTACTTGATCTCTTAAGTCCACCTTGATAGGTATGAGGGAAAATATTCGAGGTCTTCTACTTAAAGCATCTGCTACTACATTCTCCTTCCCTTTTATATATGAAATCGCAAAATCATATTCACTTAAGAATTCACTCCATCGTCTCCGTCGCACCATTTACTAAATCTGTGAAGAGAGTTTTTCTAAGAAAAATATTGAGGCTTAGTGAAAGTCCACCAGGGATGACTATGAGCCAACTAGCTATTAAAATATTACTACGGGAGTGAGGGTGGATGGCGTCGAAGGAACAAAACGTTTTGCGTTGGATCCCGATAGTAGAAAATAAAATATCAAATGAATAACCAGTATCTCTGTGGAAGCATCATCAAGTGTCTATATCTAAATCCGCTCTTTAATGGCATCCTATAAATATATTGTAGCTGGATGATTTAAGTCGATCATTTAATCGAACGAAACAAGCTTTATTTCCCTTTGAGCGTACAAAAAAACAAAATCATTGAATGGTTTTCATTCAATTCCCGTCTCCCAAGCTTTGGTCTCTAGCCATCCGCATTTATTTTGTTTAGTATAGCTGGAATTGTTGATGATATCCCGATACAATGCATTTTTCGATAGAGGCAGGCTCGCATTCACAGCCTTGAGCTTAACAATGTCCTTGCGCCATGGCTTTCCAACTGAAGCACATTTCTTGTAACAATATTTAGCAAGAAAACCCTCTTTTGAATAATGGACGCCTTCATATTCATCTGTAAAGCTTTTCTTATGAAAATAGTGTAGAAGGCTAGATATTGTGTCGATTTCATGCTGGAACCGTCAATCGGAACGCCATTTCAAATGCAGTTCAATTTCTACAGAGATAAGGTTTTGGGTTATGTATGATCCGTGGGGGTTTCAAATCGGTTATAACAAATAATGATCAAATACAAATAAATGGTCTGCGGGGATTGTGAACCCGTGACCCTGATGGGACGGAATAATTTAACACCAAGCCACTTGCCAATAAAACAATTATATATATATAGCTGTGTGTACGTATTGTGAATTACGTGTAGCCTATGTATTCAACAACTAATGCATTCCAACACAACTTAACCTTCGATCGAGAGACCCAACACCCTTTGAGTTGTGAAAGCCACAAGTGTTGACTTCACTATTAGTCGACCACTATAAAAAAAAAAAAAGATATGATCAGGTGTAAGCGTAGTTGTGAAAGCTGCAAGTGTTGACTTCACTGCTAGTCAGCCACTATAAAAAAAAAAAAGATATGATCAGGCATAAGCGTAGTTGTGAAAGCCGCAAGTGTTGACTTCACTGTTAGTCGGCCACTATTAAAAAAAAAAAAAAAAAAAAGATATATGATCGGGCATAAGCATAATTTACCAGGCACATGCCCACTAGACTTTATGCCACCAAAAGCAATGTGAGCATAAATAAGCAAAGCACCAAAAAAAACCCTCCCTACAACAAGCTACCTAAAGTTGTTGTGAACCGCATAAAATCCTCGCCATATTCTATTTCCATTCGGAGCGTGTCAAAGTCCGATATTCACAATTTTCATATAAATATTGAACCACAAAGTTTAGTCTTGTCTCAATATTCTGGACTGCGAAGGGCTCTCTCGGGGTACACATTAGTGCACGCATATCATTGCGAAATTTGGAATGTCAAGATTGATTTATTATTATGATATCATGTAAAGTAAGTCGCGGGAATTTGCTTTTGCCATATATATATATATATATATATATATATATATATATATATATATATGCGGGAAGGAGTTAGAACCTAGGGCCACTTTTAGTAGAAGGCGACGTATTCTGTGCAGGTGGCTTCTTGGTATAGCGTAAGTTATGGAGATTTAAAAAAATAATAATAATAAACTAATTAATACAATGTTAAAAAAAAAAGAGAGATATTTAAATTAAAAAGTCCGTTAAATTAATTTCACTAATTTTATCCACTTATTAAATTAATTTCATTTATTTGAGAGATATGTAATATTTACATAGAGTTTTTTTAAATACCAATATTTGTCAAACACATACTTTTGGATGTGTTAAAATAGTGTCACGTGTTCATAGCGGTGTCATATGAACAATGAAGTTACAAGATGTAAAACATAGCTTCGTTTAAGATAGCGTCGTTTGAATCAATGCTTAACAATCAAATAAGCGTTCAGTAACAATAACAATCCAATAGTAATAATAGTAATAATATTAATATATATTTAAGTAAATATATTATTATAAACTAAATTAAATATCATAAAATATATGTATTATGATATTATAATATATCAAAAGTTTGGGTCTCTGTCTCGACAGACTCCAACAGTTACCAGATGCCAACTTCGAAGTTGCAAAATTCCTATGGCTGCTGAGATATTTTACACGGCAGCCAGATATCGAAGTAACGACATCAAAAGCATCCATTGATTTAGGGCAGCAGCGTTCAGGGGATTTAAATGTAAGCGACGAGTATATAGCAGCCGTGCGAACCGAATCTGTAAAGGACGACATGGCACGTTCACTACAGTTTATCACAGGCATATCTAAAGTCCTGTTGGAAGGATTTAAGGTTCTTCAAGGCATATTTGGAACTCAGAGGTTTCAGATTCACGAGGCATATGGATCCCTCCACAGTGAGACAAGATAGTTTCGATGCCTCCACAGTGAAAAATATCTCAGAGAACCTTTAACAGCCATATATGAAGGACATTTAATTCAAAACAAAATAAACCACACTCAATAGCCTGGACAGCAATGAACACTTGTATTTTTCTTCACTGTAACTAGAAGCTTTGATTATTTTTAGAAATAGAGGGGGCACTGAATTTAGACATACATATTCCAGCAGTAACAACTCAGAGAATTAAAACGTGAGCCTGTAAGGTCCCAAAGGGTTTGATCAATTAGCTCTGGCACCAAGTGTAGAGCCCCTAAACCATCATTTTTATACATAAACTTATCCTATACATAGATTTAAGCATAAATTCAAATAAATGCAGACCAGTGGTAAATTTAAACTTACATAAGTAACTACTTTATACATAGAAAAATACCTGGAACGAAACTGATGGTTTATTGGGTTCTGGTTCTCCTCGTGAATGTAGCGGACAGGTTACCGAAACAATCTTTTCCTCCCAGCCAATCTAGGAAACAATCCTAGACCCAGAAGATGCCTCTTCTACCCCCATGCCAAAAATTCTAAGAACAATGAGCCTTCCCTTCAGAACAGTTCATATCCCTCAATATTTCCTTAGACAATAGTGCAGAATTAGAAAAGAAAAGCCTCCCCCTCTCCTCCATATTCCATTCCTTATATAACTTTCCTCCACCTCCTCACATTTATGTAGATATTATAGGGATTTATGGATATATTATAGTCATTTATGTAGATATTATAGGCATTTATGGAGATATTATAGTCATCTATGTAGATATTGACTTTGATTAATTATTTTAAGATTAATTGTATTATTTTTGTTTTTAACTTAATTAAATTAACTTTATAATTAATTAAATTATATTCTTATTTTATTTTTCCACTCACATATGATTTGTACCAAATTATATTTTGTTTTTCTTGAATAATGCTCTACCACGCATACGCATATAAGAGTTGTATACGTGTTAAGTATCTTGTTGATATTTCATTATATCTAGGCAAGATAAAATGCACTGTAGAAATTTCTTGTTTTCCACCCCGGTTTTCAGTTTTCACCTTATTACTCCAAAATAGTTAAATGCCCTTTCCCATATCCATACATTTAACAAGCTGGAAAATAAATTTTGCTGAAAACACAAATTCTGGAAAAATTACAGAACACTGGAAAATGCAGAAATAAATATCAGCACACATAAAACAGTCATTCACGCATTTTGACACATATATTTTTGGTCAACATGACCCTGGAAAAGCCCCCTACAACTCTTGGGGAAAACCAGTTCGAAAGCTCCTTCTTATTTCTGGAAAATGCTTTTTACAGTGAGAGAAATATTCAGCAAAAAAATCAGCAAACAGACTTTTACAACTTATCTCGTTTTCCGTGCTTAACCACTGCCTCGGAAAATGTGCAAACAGCAAAAACAGAACAGCAATAAATGCTGTACGTCCTCCTCGATTTCTGTGCCAAATTTCAGCCTCAAATGCTGTTGTACGGCCTGCCTAGAAAAGCGTGCAAACTGCCCAAAAATTTGCTGTACGGTTTTCTCGATTTCTGTGCAGAAAAATTGTTGTACGGTTGTACAAATTTCTGCCTAGAAATGCGTGCCAAGGTACAGCCACTTGCTGTACGACCTCCCTTAAATTCTGCTCCTCAATTTCTGTGCAAACCTATTGTACGGCCTGCTGTACGGCCACCTTTTCTCGAAAATCGTGCCTAAAATCTGCCTTACTGCGTGCAAACTCAGCTGTACAGTCTTGCTGAAATGCTGCCTTGAAATGTGTGCCAAGCTGCTGCCTCCTTCTCCTCACTGCCCAGAAATCTCCCTTGCTCTCTTGCTCTCCTTCTCTCAATCTGCTCATGAAAGAATGAATGACCTTTTCCTCCTTTTCCTCCTTTAACCTAACCCTAAGTGACTTTTGGGGAATCCCTAAATCCAATGACTGAAATAGATTGAGATCTAGGGCTGAGATTAAATGCTCATTTAAATCTCACTTTCTATTTTTTAATTCACCCCACTTTAATAAAGACCCCCTTAGTCATTTATTTCCAAAGTCACTTTTCCTTTCTAATTTTACATTGACTTTATTAAAGTCACTTTAAAATTAGACTTTAGTAACTTTATCATTTAAAGTCACTTTTAAATTAGACTTTAGTAACCTTATCACTTAAAGTTACTTTTAAATTAGATTTGACTTTATAAAAATTATAAAGTCACTTTAGGAGAAAAATTAAATTTTTTTGGACACTTTTCCCTAGGCCAAAGATCAAAGCCTTAGGGAACCACCTGTCCTCCGGTAACCAAATTTCAACACTCCCTCTTACCGAGGAAGGTGTTCCTCACCACACCCATCTTGTCTCTCAAGTAGACATGCTTGCCCCGTGGTAAGGCTTTGGTAAGAATATCTGCAACCTGCTCATCAGTGGGAATATACTCAAGCTTCACAGCTCCCTTCTGAACATAATCTCTGATGAAATGATATTTGATCCCGATATGCTTTGACCTGTCATGAAATACTGGATTCTCCGTGAGTTTAATGCAACTCTGATTATCACAGTAAATCACTGAAGGTCTCAACGGCTGACCAAATAAGCCAAACAACATCTTGAGAAGCCAGATGGCCTCACAACTAGCTAGACTGGCTGCCATATACTCTGCTTCCGCTGAACTCAATGCTACTGACTGCTGCTTTCGGCTGAACCATGACACAACTGTCGAACCCAACCCAAAACAGCACCCTGAAGTGCTCTTCCTATCAGAAGCACAACCTGCCCAATCAGAATCAGTGTAACCTACCAATCTCACTCCATCCCCCTGCCTGTAGTCCAGACCATAATCCATTGTCCCCTGCAAGTACTGCAAAATGTGTTTTGCAGCCACCTAGTGAACCTTCCTAGGCTCACACATAAACTGACTCATCGTGTTGATTGCAAAACAAATATCTGGTCTAGTGTTGACCAGATACATCAAGGAACCAATCAGCTGTCTGTACAATGTGGGATCCACCAACTCGGAATCCGAAGCATGGAGCTTCTTCCATTTGGTGATCATCGGTGTCGACATGGTTTTACAATCCTCCATGTGGAATCTGCTAAGGATATCCACAATATACTTCCCCTGCCCCAGGAAGAAATGCCCCTCCTCTTGCCACACCTCCAAACCCAAAAAGTAATGCATCAAGCCGATGTCCTTCATCTCAAACTCCGCCGCAAGATCTCTCTTGCAATGCTCTATGAGTCTCTCTGCACCTGTAATGACCAAGTCATTCACATACAGCACCAGAATGAGAGGCTCCTCACCTATCACAATATAGTAAAGGTTCGGATCTGCCTCACTCTTTGTGAAACGCATATCCTGCAAGTATGTATCTATCCTGGAGTACCAAGCTCTGAAAGCTTGCTTCAGGCCATAGAGGGCCTTCTTCAGTCTGCACACATGGGACTCCTTCCCATGCACCTCAAAGCCCTATGGCTGCTCAATGTACACCTCCTCCTGTATGAAGCCATTGAGAAATGCGGTCTTCACATCCATCTGGTGGATCTTCCAACCCATCTCTGCTGCTATCGATATAATGGAGCGGATCGAAGTATATCGAGCCACGGGAGAGAAGGTGTCCTCATAGTCAACTCCCTCTACCTGGGAGAACCCTCTAGCCACAAACCTTAATTTGAATTTCTCAATGTTGCCATCTGCAGCATGCTTTACCTTGTAAAGCCATCTGGAAGTAACCACGGATTTGCCCTCAGGCCTCGGCACCACCTCCCAAACATCATTCTTCATGATAGAAGAATACTCCTCCTGCATGGCCTCTCTCCGGACCTGCTGGCTAGCTGCCTCCTCATAGCTAGAAGGCTCAGAGTCAAGGATGCTGGTAGCCATTGCCATATAGCTACAAAACCTCTCAGGTGGTCTGCTGTCTCTGACCGGCCTCTTAGGCTCAGCAACAGATGTGGCATCTCTCAAGGTGTCCTGAAGCCACTTGGGCTTCCTCTTCCCTGAGCACACTTCTCCCGCTAGAGAATAAAACTCCTCCTCCTCAACATCAGGAGCCTGAACTCCTGACTGTCTGTCTGTTGTCCTCCTGCCTGCACCTGAACCTGTAGAAGCTGAGGTACCGTGTGAACTGTCCATGAGTGGACTCCCCAGTGAAATGCTCTATGGACTGCTCTGCGTGCTGCCCATAGCACCACCCCTCTGACTCTGCGAGCCACTCCACACTGACGGACCTGACATTGTCATAGATGTACCTCCGGATCCTCCTGATCCCTGCCCACTGGATCCCTGTGACTGACTCAACTGCTACTGAGGGTCTGGCTAATCCAGATACTCTAACTCCCGTGACCTCCTAAAGGCCCTATCCTCCTCGAACTTCACATCCCGCCTGACAACAACTTTCCTCTGTGCAGGAATGTAAATCCGAAAGGCCTTTGAGGTCTCACTGTAGCCCACAAAGATACCCTTCTCTGCGGTGGGCTCTAGTTTGGTCCTCTTCTCCTTAGGTATGTAGGAGTATGTGATACACCCAAAGATACGAAGATGACCAATATCAGGCTTCTTCCCAGAAAAAGCCTCCTCCGGAGTCATGTGCCCCAAGGCACGATGCGGACTCTTGTTCTGCAAATAAACAGCTGTGTTGCAGGCCTCTGCCCACAAAAACAATGGCAACCCCTGATCATGTAACATGGCTTTGGCAGCCCCTCCGATGGATCTGTTCTTCCTCTCAGCAACCCCGTTCTGCTGGGGGTTGTAAGGAACAGTGAGCTCCCTCCTAATGCCTGCCTCCGCACAATAGTCAACAAACTCTCCAAGGGTGTACTCTCCTCCATTGTCCGACCTCGGGGACTTGATCTTCCGACCTGTCTGTGTCTCCACAAGAGCTCTGAACTCCTGAAATCGCTTGAAGACCTCACTCTTGGTCTTCAAGAAATAGATCCAGGTCCTCCTAGAGTGATCATCAATGAATAACACATAGTACTCATATCCACTCAAGGAAACATGAGACATCCGACCGCTCACATCGGAATGAATCAAATCAAGTATCCCGGTCGCTCTGCTGTCACTGCTGGGAAAAGGGGATTTGGCAAACTTGCCCATCGCACATCCTCTGCAAGTATCAAAGTGATCAGTACTGAAATCTGGCACACCTGTAGTGATCTCCCGCAAGGTCCTCAAGGCTCCATGATACATATGCCCCATCCTGCGGTGCCAAATCTCACATAGCTCATAACTGCTAGCTCTGCTGTCGATGCTACTGCTCAATGCCAAAAGAGGCTGAAATGCAAACTTGTACACCTTTGCATGGCGTACACTTATCACTCTAGCTGAATCAGCTGGAGTGCCGCTGGGATACATCAACACCTGTCCTCCCCTGAACAGTACCTCATATCCTCTGTCCTCCAAAGCTGAGACAGATATGAGGTTCTTCCTCATCCCTGGCACATAAAGAACATTTGACACCTTCAAGGGAGGTTTAGACTCCCTCTGAAATGTCAGTGTTCCCACACCGACTGCTCTAACAACTCTATCATCACCGAGTACTACCTCTATATCAGTGCCACTCTCTGAAAGCTCTGAGAAGTACTCACGGACTCCTGTCATGTGACGTGAAGCCCCACTGTCCACATACCAGATACCCGAAGATGCTCCGCTAATAGAGGGAAATGCATGCTCCCTCTGAACCTCTATGGCAGATAATCCCGCACTAGAGGACTCACACGCAGTGAACCCAAACTCCTGGTCAAAACGATCTGCAAAGTCCTCAACCTCTGTTGAAGCTGCCATGCTCTGGTTCTTCCCCTTCTTCTTCTTCTTCTCCGGACACACAACTGCATAGTGTCCCATCTTCTGACAATTCCAACACTTCACCTTGGAATAGTCCTTTTGTGTGTTATCCTGTTTACCTTTACCTTTGTCTTTGCCCCCACCATTGCTTGTGGAAGCCTGCTTCTTCCCTTTGCCTTTCTTGCGTCCTGCCAACAGTGCTACATCCTCATCCTGCTCAACTGGCTTCGCTACCCCAAGCTGACCTTTCCTGATCTCTGTCTGAATGCAACCATCCCAAAACCTCTCCAATGTGGGAAGGGTCTCACGTGCACAAACCCCATCAGCAAAGTTCATCCATGAACTGGGGAGGCCATTCACTGCAATCCGCACCAACTCAGTGGGTGGAATGGCCTCTCCAATCGCTGCCAACTCATCTCTCACATTAGTAATCTTTGTGAGATATCCAGCTACACTATCAGTCTTACCCATCTTAATGTTCTTCAGCTTCTCCTTCAGGACCATTTTTCGGTTCTCATTGGTACTCTGGTAGAGGTTGGTCAATGTTGTCCACATCTCATGAGCATTTCTCTTTCCTCTCACATGAGGAATGCAATGGTCTTTGATTTCGTCTAGAATCAGTCTCTTACCCTTGTTGTTCTTTTTATTATATGCTGCCAACTGAGTAGCATCAGTAGGCACATTTACAGGGTTCTGTGCGGTATGCACCATTATGTCCCAGACTTCCGCCTCCTCAAAGATACTTTGCATTCTCTCCTTCCAAACACTGTAATTGGTATGCCCACCCAACCTATCCTCCACCCTCAGTCCCAAAGACATCCTGCTGTCCTAAAACTGAAAAATAGCACTGCTGTAGTAAAGGTAAAAATTCTGTTTGTGAAAAAATCAGCTTGCTGGAATTTTCTGAGTGAAAAATCAGCAGGCTGTATTTTTCTCCTTGCTGTCCCAAACTGCTATTTCAGCACTCAAGCTCTGATACCATGTAGAAATTTCTTGTTTTCCACCCCGGTTTTCAGTTTTCACCTTATTACTACAAAATAGTTAAATGCCCTTTCCCATATCCATACATTTAACAAGCTGGAAAATAAATTTTGCTGAAAACACAAATTCTGGAAAAATTACAGAATGCTGGAAAATGCAGAAATAAATATCAACACACATAAAACAGTGATTCACACATTTTAACACATATATTTTTGGTCAACATGACCCTGGAAAAACCCCCTACAACTCTTGGGGAAAACCAGTTCGAAAACTCCTCCTTATTTCTGGAAAATGCTTTTTACAGTGAGAGAAATATTCAGCAAAAAAATCAGCAAACAGACTTTTACAACTTATCTCGTTTTCCGTGCTTAACCACCACCTCGGAAAATGTGCAAACAACAAAAACAGAACAGCAATAAATGTTGTACGTCCTCCTCAATTTCCGTGCCAAATTTCAGCCTCAAATGCTGTTGTACGGCCTGCTTAGAAAAGCGTGCAAATTGCCCAAAAATCTGTTGTACGGTTTTCTCGATTTCTGTGCAGAAAAACCGTTGTACGGCTGTACAAATTTCTGCCTAGAAATGCGTGCCAAGGTACAGCCACTTGCTGTACGTCCTCCCTTAAATTCTGCTCCTCGATGTCTGTGCAAACCTGCTGTACGGCCTGCTGTACGGCCACCTTTTCTCGAAAATCGTGCCTAAAATCTGCCTTACTGTTTGCAAACTCAGTTGTACGGTCTTGCTGAAATGCTGCCTTAGAATGTGTGCCAAGCTGCTGCCTCCTTCTCCTCACTGCCCAGAAATCTCCCTTGCTCTCTTGCTCTCCTTCTCTCAATCTACGCATGAAAGAATGAATGACCTTTTCCTCCTTTTCCTCCTTTAACCTAACCCCAAGTGACTTTTGGGGAATCCCTAAATCCAATCGCTGAAATGGATTGAGATCTAGGGCTGAGATTAAATGTTCATTTAAATCTCACTTTCTATTTTTTAATTCACCCCACTTTAATAAAGACCCACTTAGTCATTTATTTCCAAAGTCACTTTTCCTTTCTAATTTTACATTGACTTTATTAAAATCACTTTAAAATTAGACTTTAGTAACTTTATCACTTAAAGTCACTTTTAAATTAGATTTGACTTTATAACTTTATAAAGTCACTTTAATAACTTTATCACTTAAAGTCACTTTAAAATTAGATTTGACTTTATAAAAATTATAAAGTCACTTTAGGAGAAAAATTAAATTCTTTTGGACACTTTTCCCTAGGCCAAAGATCAAAGCCTTAGGGAACCACCTGTCCTCCGGTACCAAATTTCAACATGCATTGTGATATTCAATTCGTTACTCTAACTTAGGTAGTCTCAATACTAGCAGGTATGTATACTAGTGTGGTGTATGCGATATATGCATGTGTAGCTATCATATGCGTATGTCGTATACACGCTAATATTATTTTGCTTATAACTCAGAATGGGTCATTACACTAAATTCCCCTCTCTGCAACTGAAACACTTGAGAATTCTTAGCAACCCCGCCCTAGAATCTCAGTTTAGCTTCAGTGCTCTGCCCCTATGTGTTTTACAAATGACCCCAAGCCTTTCCTTTATAATTTTCTCGTTGAAAAATCAACGGCCAAGATTAAATCTTTAATCAATGGCTAAGATTAAAAGAAAGCTTGATCCGTGTGACTTAAGACAATTTCATCACATGTTTAATTAAATTCACTTTAATTATTTTATTTTCCTAAGTTTTAACTTAGGAAATACATTAAAATAATTAATTAATTTAATATCTCCTTAACCAGATGAAAATTCCCAAATCTATTTCTGGGTCTTGTAGATCAAGTGAATTCTAGTCCTTCCTCAAAATTTAGGACCTAGAGCACAACCGATGCTACCCCAAATACACAAAATCTCAACACTCTCTCTTAGCATCAAGGATGTGCTCTAGCAATACATCACACTTATGCATTACATGACTTTGAGTACTGGTTCTGTGTTGTTGAAGCTTAGCCTGCTGCCACTCAACTTTGCACTGTTGCTGCCATTCTGTACTACTACCCATGACTCTGCCACTGCCACTGCAACCACTGTACTGTAGCTCCCTCTCAATATGCTACATCTGTGCTGCTCATAGCACTGCCACTGCTGATCTGTTACACTAAAACTTCAGTTGTTTAGAGAAACAACAGAATCTTCTGCCCAATCTTTGACAGACAAGTCAGATGGGCTGCATCCTCATCACTGAAGCTACATAGGCTACAGATCTGTGCTGGCATCTAAAGAATGATGCACAGTTACAGCTCTGCCTACATAATCAAACTCCCTCTGCACTACTTAAGTCACATCAGCTCCTTCTGCTGAAATCTATCACGCTGTTGCTGCACTGCGCTATCCCTCTGAAGCTCTCTGCGCTGCTGCAACTCTGCACTGCGTAACCTGCATCGCTGAAGTCACATCAGCCTCTGCGTTGCTACTGCTTCTACGTTGCTGCTGCGCTGCTCCTCCCAGCCTCCAGATCTGCCTCTACCTCTGCCTCATCTGTGATCTATGCACCCACTGCTCCACTTGTCCCGCTACTATCTTAAGGTTGTCGTAGCTCAATTGTGATCCAAGAGATGAGCTGCTCAAGGATCTCGCCTTACTTCCATGTAGCTCCTCTACATATCCATGTCACCGCACCTCCGTGGTTCATGAGCACTCATGGCTACATCATCTCCGGAACCATCATCTACCACCGCTGCTTTGGAAGAAGATGCTTCCTTGTCCTTCTTCCTTTCTGGAAAATGGCTGGCAAAATGTCCCATTTCGCCACACTGGAAGCACTTGATCTTACAAAGATCATTCTTCTTCTTTGGCTGCTTCTTCGATGCCAAGGTTGCATCTTCTTCCTCTTCCTTCTTAACCTTGCTCAACACAAGGTTGTGCTGCTTCTTGGTGAACCTTCGTAGTTCTTCTTGCCGCAGGATCGACCACAAGTTGTCCCAATCTGGGAGGTCCGCTCTGCCCAAGATACTTTGGACAAAGGTTTCCCACTCATCCGTGACTGCATTGAGGGCAGTCCTGACTATCACTGCATCATCTACGGTTGCACCCGTTGCAGTCAGTTGATCCCTGATTGACTGCAATCTGAAGAGGAAATGCTCGATGTCTTCTCCCTTGGTCATCATGAATGACCTCATTTGGGCCTCCAACAGCATCTTTCTTTCGACTGATTTTCCCTCATATAGGAAAGTCAAGCCCTTCCACATCTCATTAGTTGTCCTCTTCTCAACTATGTGTGGCACAATATGATCCTTGATACTGTCCATTATCAGCCGCTTGGCATGCCCATCAGCTTCTCTATGCTTCCTTAGGAGATCTGCATTAGTCGGCGTGGCCAGGGTCTGCTTTGCATGGTCTCTTAGACCGTATGCCTCAAGGACAATCAGGATCTTTGCTTTACACACTAAAAAGTTTGAGAGGCCCTCTAGCCTATCCTAATCACGCAGACCATGAGGAGCCATCTACTCAGAATGTGTCGGAGCTCCTCTTCTCTATGCTAGAGATCTTGGATCTGTCCTTTTCGAACTGGGCACCCTCTGCTCCCTCTGACACTTGATTTCCCTCCTTGGAAATCTACCAAATCAACTATGATTCAGCTTCTTCTTTGATCCTCTAACCAAACTACAAGTTTCCTTTGGCAAGAAACTCTCTGAGAAGCTGATCTTTTCCCAAACTTTGTCACTTGTGCTAAGCTTAAAAATCTGAAAACTTCAGAATTTTAACCCCACTAGCTCTTCTGAATTTCTGCAACTTTTCTGCAGACTTTTTCTGGATCTAACAGATTCAGATCTGAATCACACTGGCTGGCTTCAGACCCAGCCAGCATTGTTTCTGAGCTGCCTCTGCGCAGTAATTGTGTGGGCTTGCTAAGACACGGCGCTAGACAGTGCCACCCTTCCCTTTGCGTGAATCTCCTCCTGAAAACTAAGTTGTCCCTTCAGATCTGCTTTTCTGCTGCCTTTCCAGCTGCTCTCTGCAGCTAGATCCTTCAAATTCTTCAGCTGGTGACCCTTCTAGATCTGCAATCGCTCTAATACCATGTAGAAATTTCTGAATCTTAATTCTTATGCAGAAATTATTTCTGTTAATCCGGTTAAGCTTCTCCTACTTATACAAGTTATCAACTGAATAAATTCAAGTTAAAATCAAAGCAAAACACATAACAGATCTCTACCAATTCAGATCTAGAATAAGCACATGCACACATAGACAAAGTGACACTGTTATTTCTGGACAAACTGTTCCCGAAAAAACCCAACGTGGGAAAACTGGTCTCTGGCTGCTGGAGGGCTCTATTATTAAGAATATTTCTGAATACACAAATCTGGGTTCCAGATCTAGAAAACCCTATAAAGAAAACTCTAGATTTGCAGCACCTGGCTGATCTAAGACCAACAATACTGACAGATCCACACCCTCAAACGAGATTTACAGAACTCAGCCAGATCTAGGCCTAGAAACCCCAAATTTGCCCCTGAAAGACACTGCGTTAGCCTCTGAAGGCCTCAAATGTTCAGCGTTGTCACTGGAAGGCACTGCGTTACCCCAGACTGGGTGACGTAGTCACTATGCTGCCCTTAAGGGTCTCTGCGTAACCCTTGAAGGGTTTCTGAAAATCACGTTGTCCTTACTGCTGTTGCTACTACCGTCTGCTGTTGCTGCTACTGCCGTCTACTGCTGCCTTCCTCTCCGTTGTCTTTCCTGATCTCTTCTCTACTTCTTGTGTATTCTAGACCCCGAGATTAGATCATCCCCTTGGTCTAAATTCTCCTCTCTGCAACTGAAACAATTGAGAATTATTAGCAACCCCGCCCTAGAATCTCAGCTTAGCTTCAGTGCTCTACCTCTGTGTGTTTTACAAATGACCCCAAGCCTTTCCTTTATACTTTTCTCGTTGACAAATCAACGGCCAAGATTAAATCTTTAATCAATGGCTAAGATTAAAAAAAAGCTTGATCCGTGTGACTTAACATAATTTCATCACATGTTTAATTAAATTCACTTTAATTATTTTATTTTCCTAAGTTTTAACTTAGGAAATACATTAAAATAATTAATTAATTTAATATCTCCTAAATCAGATGAAATTTCCCAAATCCATTTATGGGTCTTGTAGATCAGGTGAACTCTAGTCCTTCCTCAAAATTTAGGACCTAGAGCACAACTAGCGCTACCCCAAATACACAAAATCTCAACACAGTCTACATTTTTTGGCACTAAAACTAAGGCTGGACGTTGACCTTTGACCATGCTGCGTTGAGTTTATGTTGCTGATGTTCTGCGTTGACTATTGACTAGATAACGTTGACTTTTGTTGACTTTGGGTTGACTGTTGTAGAGTTGTCTTGAGGGTTGTGTGACACATTCTGGTTGGTTGACTGTGAGGAGACTTTGTTGGTTGAAGCATCATGTTGACCGTTGTAACACACCACAACACATATTTTCTTGATCAAGTTAAGTGTATTTTTGGCTTGTCTTCCGTCGATCTATTGGTATGTTCTATCAACATTTTACTTTCATGTTTATGTGATTGCTATTTGATTATATGGGTTCAAGTAAAGTTGCATCAAGCAAAGAACATCTACAAAAATTCACATGATATCAGAGCTATGGTGAGGACAAAGCCCAAGTTTGTATTGAGAGCAATCATGAAAGAAGTAGTATTTGTCAAGGACTCATGGGTACCTCAAATTATAATGGCTTCAAAGTTGATGACAAGATTATTGGCAAGTCTGACTTTCATGCTTGGAAGATGTCTTTGGATTTGAACTTGGAAGATCAAGATGTCATGGACTATGTGCAGGGTAAAATCCAAGAGCCTCCATCATCTGCACCTACTGCCACCAAGACGAAGTATAGAAAAGGAGAAATCAAAGCTAAGCTTATCATCCAGGATTCCATCCATAAAATTTTGGTTGCCTACATCTCTAAGCTGGGCACATCTAAGGAGATGTATGATAAGTTGGTCAATATGTTCAGGGCCAACAATGGAAATCAAGTTCTTTTCTTTAAGAACCAATTGAAGAATCTCATGAAAGGCAGGGATGAATCCATTCAATCTTATTGTCTGAAGTTGACTGAAATCAGGAATAATCTTCTTGCCATTGGGGAAACAATAGCTGATCGAGAAATGGTTCTCACCGCACTTGGAGGTCTCCCCTTTGAATCGCATGTATTCATTACTACCATTCTCAATAATAATGTGATTCATGATTTTGACGAAGTATTACCGAGATGCACTCAAGAGGAAACAAGAATGATGGAATATGAAAATGAAGGTAATGATGCCTTCACTGCTCGTGCCAAGAAGAAGAACAATGGTGGTCCGAGGAACCATGGAAGAGCAGGGGCCCAAGAAAAGAAAGGAAGTTGTTACATATGTAACAAGACTGGCCACTATTCTAGAGAATGCCCTAATAGAAGGGATTCTCACGGGGATGATGACAACAACAACAAGAGGAATGGAAATCAAAGGAACAACAGGTTCAAAGGAAAGAGGAAGGCTCCCTTTGGTCACAATGGAAATGGGAAACCTTTCAAAAAGTCAAGAAATTCCAGGTATGAGGAATCTAATGTTGTTGATGATAAGAAAAATGAATTCATTCTTGTATCTGCCCTCTCTGCTGCATCTCCACCCGACACCTTGGATGTCTAGTTGATTGATAGTGGTGCTTCAAAGCACCTCACTGGGTTTAAAGAAGCGCTTTCTTATTTTATTGAGAAGGATAATAATATGAAAATTATCCTTGGAGATAATGCCACCTATCCCGTGAAAGGGACAGGGACTGTGACCCTTCATCTATCTGAAGGTCAAGTTCTTCGCCTGCAAGATGTACTATATGTACCTGATTTGAAGAAGAACCTTGTGTCTATTTCGGCCATGGAAGAGAAAGGTTTCAAGGTGGCATTCATCGATGGAAAGGTATGCATCTGGAAGAAGATTTTCAAGGAAGCTCTCACGATTGGGTTTAGAGTTGATACACTCTACCAGGTTGGAGGAAGTCCACTGGGGGCTATGACATGTGATACTATTCGCCAAACCGAACTATGGCACCGGAGGTTTGGACACCTTCATTACAAAGCACTTCCCGAAGCAAGGAAGGTGGTGACAGGGATGCCCAAATTCAAAAATGATCATGAAGGTGTATGTCAGGGTTGTGCCGAAGGAAAGCATACAAGAGGACCTTTCCCCTCAAGTGTCACAAAGACATCTGATGTCTTGCAATTGATACATTTTGATTTTTTCGGTATCTTGCCCGTGACATCTTTGGGAGGATGTTCTTATTATATGACATTTATAGATGACTTCTCTCGCAAGACCTGGATATACTTCTTGAAAAAGAAGGATGAGACTTTCATGTGGTTTCGTACTTTCAAAGCCTTGGTGGAGAATCAAACGGGGAAGAAGATCACGATTTTGAGGACCGATAATGGCACTGAATATGAGACGAATGAGTTCAATAACATTTGCAGAGAAGCTGGCATCAAGAGGGAGACCATAACTGTATATACTCCTGAGAAAAATGGCGTTGCTGAAACAAAGAACAAGACCATTGTGGAAGTTGCACGTGCCATGCTATGTGACCAAGGTCTTCCAAAGTTTCTATGGGGAGAAGCTGTGAACAATGTTGTGTATATACAAAATCGATGCTCGCATTCCGCTCTGGACTCCAAAACTCTCGAAGAGGTTTTCTCTAGTAAGAAACATGATGTTTCTCATTTTAGAGTTTTTGGTTGTCCCATTTATTTTCATGTGCCGGAGGAGAAGAGAAGCAAGCCAAATGCTTCTGAGAAGAAGGGAATGTTTGTGGGCTACAATGAAACTTCGAAGGCTTATAGAGTCTATGTGCCTGGTCAAAGAGAAGTTGAGATTTGCCACGATGTTACCTTTGATTAAAATGCTTCCCTCAAGGAACTGATAAATCTTCTAAGCTCTGAGGAAGATCATGATGTAAGATCTGGGAATCAGGGAGAACCGAAGGATGAGATGATGCCCGATGTTGAAGGACCGATGGACCCCATTGATCCACCTCCTTCAATGAAGAGAAAACCCGCATGGCTCCAGGACACTCTCGAAGATGCTGAGGAACATATGGCCCCAAGAGGGACATTCCGTGAAAGCAAGAAGTCGAATAGATACCAAGGGTATCTAGCAGCCATGAGTACAATCGTACAATCTGAGCCTGGATCATTTGAAGAAGTCGTAAAGCATCAAGTCTAGAAGGATGCTATGCACGAAGAGTACAAGTCCATTATGAAGAATGATGTCTGGGATGTAGTTCTGAGAGCGAGGGAAAAAGCTGTTGTCACCTCGAAATGGCTCTATAAGATCAAGCATAGCTCTGATGGTAGTGCTGAAAAATTCAAGGCAAGATTCTTTGCCCATGGCTTCTCTCAAAAGAAAGGCGTAAACTATGATGATATATTTGCAACTGTGGCCCGATATACCACCATCCGATCTATTATTGCCCTTACTGCTATGCAAGGATGGAAACTTCATCAGATGGATGTGAAGACCGCTTTTCTGCATGGTTCGATAAAGGAGGAGGTGTATGTGGAGCAACCTCTAGGGTTCGAAGTCCAGGATAGAGACTCTCATGTATGCAGGTTGAAGAAAGCCCTTTATGGGTTGAAGCAAGCCCCCAGGGCTTGGTACAAGAGGATAGATAACTACTTGATGAAGTTGGGCTTCACTCGAAGTAATGTTGATCCGAACCTTTACTTCAAGTTTGATAAAGAAAAGCCTCTCATTCTGTTTCTCTATGTGGATGATCTCTTCCTGACAAGTGTTGACCCTCTCATTCATTAGTGTAAGAGGGAGCTCGCTTTTGAGTTCGAGATGAAGGACCTAGGACTGATGCATTACTTCCTAGGCTTGGAGGTCTGGCAGAGACCTGGCAAGATTTTCCTCTTTCAAGGAAAATACATTGTGAAGCTGCTGGAAAGATTTGGAATGGTGGACTGTAAGTCCGTGTCGACACCAATGGAGCTCAATTTTAAGAAGTTGAGTGGAAACGCTGTTGGGCCCGTGCTAGCAAATCCTACTGAGTATCGTCAACTCGTAGGAGCCCTGATGTTCTTAGTGAACGCCCGTCCGGACGTATGTTTTGCAGTGAACACTTTGAGTCAACACATGGTTGATCCTCATCACATTTACTGGGTTGGTGCCAAGAATCTGTTGAGATATCTTCGGGGCACGATAAACCATGGGCTGAGATACACTGTCAAGAGTTTGAGACTCCATGGATATATTGATGTCGATTGGGCTGGCAGTGTGGTGGATCGCAAGAGCACATCTGGATGTTGCTTCACACTTGGGTCTACTTCGATATCTTGGATGAGCGGAAAGAAGAAGTCAGTAGCTTTGAGCACCACTGAGGCCGAATACATTACAGCGAGTATGGCCTGTTGTGAAGTTGTTTGGTTGCGAAAGCTCTTTAGTGAGTTGTTCGAGCATATGCTAGATACCACCGTTATCCTTTGTGATAACCAAAGTGGGATTCGTTTCTCAAAGAACCCCGTGTTCCACGATCGATCCAAGCATATTGATATCATGTACCACTTTATCTGGGATATGGTACAGCAAGGCACCATAAGGCTCGATCATACAGGAACTGATGAACAGGTCACAGATATTTTCACAAAGCCCTTGGGGAAGGTCAAGTTCCTAACCTTCCGTGAGAATCTTCAAATCAGGGAACAACCCTATGCTGAGGGTCTTGTTGGACGATGAGCTCTGGGAGCTCCAAGGGGCTTTGGGGATAGCTTCTTGGAGCTATAAGCAACCACAAGGCTAGGCTTGTCGAACCTTGTTGGTGTGCTTCTGCCCCTCCGTTATGATATTGAGTTGGTTCACCTCTCTTTGATCTATGCCCCGTATGCATCCTACCCATGGAGTCCCAGACTCATGGGAAATACCTCTCATCTTGGCCAATGAGGTGGAAAAAGATAAAGACCGATGGACGCATCGGAGATTGTCGTACACTCTATGTCTAGGATGGCACGTCTCCAACCACCTGATCTGGGATCTAGTGAGGTTTCGGACCTCCAACTAACTTCGGGTCAGTTAAACCAACTTCGGGTTGGTATGAGATTCCTTTTGAGTCCTATAGAGGTTTCGGACCTCTAAGCTGATTTTTTCAGCCGAGAGTGATGTCTTTATGACTCACCTTTTTGCTCTGAAATAAAGAAGTCAGCAAAGCAAGTTATGGCAGGATGACACACGATGCTTATATGGCACAGGTGGATGGAGTTCTCCCTAGCTGAGAGGGAGTGTTAATTTTGGGCAACTCGGTCCAAACTCCATGTTGGGATGCTCAGATGACGATGCCAATATTTTTATTGGATTCCTCTTTCGGAGAGGTGCAAGATCAATCTAAAGATCATCTTGATCGGATGAGCAGAACATTTATTTTGAATTAATTCCACTTATGTGCAAGGTCGGCCAGAATTGTAATTTAGGCTTGGAGCCCCAACAGATGTGTCACACACCCTCTCAGATGGATATATATAAGTCAATGTTGGAGGTCATTTTCACCATCACTCATCACACAGTTTCTCTCTTGCATCTGATTGGTTCATTCTCACATTTGGAGGCTTCTCTTCACTCACACGTGGGAAAAACAACAGCTAGGGTTTTCTGATCTGATCTAGGATTTCAACGTAGCTTTGACCAACATTGACATTGGTCAACGCCTGGTCAACTTGACCTCAAACTCTCACAAAACATCGATCTCTGCAGTCCGCGTTTTTTGGCACAAAAATCGAGGCTAGACGTTGACCTTTGACCTTGCTGCATTGACTTTCTGTTGTTGTTCTGCGTTGACCGTTGACTGGACAGCGTTTACTTTTGTTGACTTTGGGTTGACTATTGTAGAGTTGTTTTGAGAGTTGTGTGACACATTCTGGTTGGTTGACCGTGAGGAGACTTTGTTGGTTGAAGCATCCTGTTGATAGCCGTAACACACCACAACACATATTTTGTTGATCAAGTTAAGTGTATTTTTGGCTTGTCTTCCGTCGATCTATTGGTATGTTCTATCAGCATTTTACTTTCATGTTTATGTGATTGCTATTTGATATCGAGTTTAAAGTAAAGTTGCATCAAGCATAGAACATCTACGAAAATTTACAATAATGTATCTCATATCACGAGTCATAATGTCATATACAAAGGAACGCACCAAATAAGCTATACTATTGATTTCCTCTGCCCCTCTTGTGAGAAAATGTAACAGCTTTCCCTCTAGATGAAGAAGCTGGCGGGGTTGGCAATGGACTCTGTTGTGCTCTAGAACCTGAAGCACCAGGAGCTCAAGGAGGAAGACCACGTCCTCTACCGGTAGCAGAGGTAGGTGGTGTCACCTCCTCCTCCTATTGCTGCTCCTCCTCCTCCTCCACTACTTCCTGCTCTATCCAATTAGGGGTTGACTCCATAATAAGCCTCTCAGCCTCAACCCTCCATGCAGCAGTGGTGTTAATCACATCTAAAGAGATGGCCTCCATATCAGGTGTCCTTTCAAGTTGTCTTACCCACAATCTAAGATTGTAGTAGACGTAAACCATGTCATCGAGACGCTAGGACTCCAACCTGTACAAGAGTCATAAATTAATAAATTATATGATATATATTATAAATAATAAATTAATAATTATAAAAAAAAATTATTTAATGAATTCAAAAAATCAATTGGAATATTTTAAGTTTTTAACCTGTTGCGCTTTTTGGTGTGTATTTTTTCAAATACACTCCAGTTGTCCTCGCATCCTAAAGAGTTACATGTTTGGCTGAGTATTCTAATGGCAAACTTTTTGAATTTTGGTATTCTGCCACCGTAGCTCCTCCACCATGCATCTACAAGTTACAACAAATAAGATAAACTTATAACGTTACAAACGTAAGAAATTAGAATAATGAAAATTCGAAAATTGAAAGCAAAGTATGGAGTTATGATTCATGAACTTGAAGAGACAATGAATTTTTAAACAAACTAAATCTTACCTGGCATTTTAGTAGTCCTATCCTGGATAGCCATGTCAAAGCTCAATGTGCCACCTACCATTCTATATACCTCCATTTCTTTGGATATCTCTGCACGTTCTGATAGAGATGGCACCATCTTCTGAACACAAGTGAAAAAGCCGTCCATGGCCTCAGCATCAAATAAGAAACCACATGAGTAAGCAAATTCGGGGTTCAGGAAGATCCCTGCAGCATAAATGGGACGATGGAGTGTGTTGTTCCATCGCTCATCAATCACTTCCCATACAAGAAGTTGTTTCTGAAACCCCTCATTACCCTTATCTTCATAGTAGCTGCGAATGGCTTCTTTGGCCCTATCCATTGCCTCATACAAGTAGCACATTGTGGACTTCTCTCCATCAACTAATCTAAGAACCTTTACCAAAGGTTCAGTAATACTGCACACCTCTTGCACTCCTGCCTAGAAGCTTTCCTGATATGAAACCAACCGGCAGATGGCCTCTCCCTCTGGTTTGCGGTTGTATGTCAAAACACGCCACTCCTCTGAAAAAAACATTCTCTTCAAATCCCACATAGAATTCAGGCGGGATTGAAGACACATGAAACTGGTGGCAAACCGTGTAATAGCAAGGAGCACTAACTCCTTCTTGGTGAATATTCTCATCAAATGAAGCACAGATGCATGATTATATATAAATTTTGTAATGCTCTTTGATGATTCAACAATATCTTTGACAAAAGAAACCTTTCATATGTCCTCCAACATCAAATCAATGCAGTGTGCAGCACAAAGTGTCCAAAATACGCTAGGATGCCTCTCCATAAGCATCTCGCTAGCAGCAACATAACTTGCAGCGTTGTTCGTTATGATTTGAACAACATTTTGTGGACCCACCTCTAGAATGAACACATCCAATAAATCACATAATAATCGTGCATCTTTGACATGTGCAGATGCATCAACAGATTTCATAAACATTGTCCCCTTGGGACAACTGACCAAGAAGTTAATAAAGGTTCTACCCTTTTGATCAGTCCAACCACCATCTGACATCACAGTGCATCCTGTGACTTCCCATGATGCCCTTAACTCTTCCAATCTCTTGGTACAATCAACTTTTTCATTTTGAAGAATGCGCCCTCTATAGTCATCATATGAAGTGGCTTTGTGTCCTGGGCCAACAATAGTGATAGCATCAATCGCAGTCTGATAAAATGGATTGTTCCTGGCAACACTGAAAGGAATATCAATCCAAAGAAAAAGCTTGCCCAACAACTTGTCAACTTCTTCCTTCTCCCTTTTTTTAATAAGTGAGGAAATAGATAGTTGTGCACCGGGAGTGGTTCTAGGACAAAAATATGATGAGGCAGCTACGGGGTTGGGTGTAGAAGATGTTGATAGTGAAGAACCACTACCACTCTCATGGTCACCTCCAAACCCTGCTATTTGACTCTTCAGAGCTGCCTTGCTGAGTTTAGTTGTTTTTATTCCTTCCAATGATTTGAGGGCTCTTCAGATTATTTCTGGATCGGTATTTGTGCAAGGCCCTACTTCATGTCCAGAAACTTGTGCAAGGTGGTATTTCAATTTGTATACCCCCTCTATCATATGGTGCCCACATAACTTGAAACTCGAGTTTGATCTGTCAAACCCCTGATCAGGTTTACCAAATTCCCACATAAGGTTCAATTTCCTTGGCATGTTTATAAATTTGTTGAACTCTTGAGTTTTACTGTAAGATGAAGTTTGAACTGTAAAATTTGAACCTAGAGCACAAGAAAAATTGCCAGTTAAAAAATAAAATAAAAAAATTATAATTTTACATACAACATTTTGATTTTTTCACAGAAAAAAACCCCTCAACTCAATGCATCAATAATGGGAAAAAATGCATATTGAAACCCAAGCAAAAATACTAGAAAGAAACTAAGAGCACAAGAAGAAATTAAAAAAAAAAATTGACAACCAAATTTTTGCATTTTTGACCAAAATAAATCCTCTCCACTCAATAAAACCAAAAAAAACAAAAAACACAACCAAATGCAATAAAAAATGATGGAAAATACATGGGTGATAGAAACCCATGGAAAAACAAGAAAAAAAAAGGTCAAATTTGATGCGCATACCTGGAAAAAGGGGGCATTCAATTGGACGGATACAGTGCAGAGGGCTTTTGACAGGCACAAGGAGGTGATGAGCAGTTGTCCGGTGTTAGCATTGCCAGATTTTACACAACCCTTTGTCTTGGAGTGTGATGCATCATGGGAGGGGATAGGCGCAGTTTTGATGCAGGGAGGCCATCCCATAGCTTTCGAGAGCCGAAAGCTATTGCCACATGAAAGGTTGTATGCTATATACGACAAGGAAATGTTGGCCATCATGCATGCTTTGGCCAAGTTTCGGCAGTACCTAGTAGGGAATAGATTCAAGGTGAGGATGGATCACAACAGCGTCTGATTCTTTCTAGAGCAGAAGGAGTTGCAAGAGAGGCAGCAGAAGTGGGTCAGCAAGATCCAGGCTTATGACTTTGACATCGAGTATGTCAAGGGGAAGAACAATGTTGTGGCAGATGCACTTTCATGCAAACCGGCAGCATTGTCCTTGATGAGTTTGGAGACGAACTAGAGGGCTCAACTTCTGGTAGAGTACTCTAAGGACCATTTTGCTTGTCAGGCTTTGGACGGGCAGGTTACAGATGACAGGTACCGGGTGATGGATGAGGTGATCTACTACAGGGACAAGATCTTCTTGACGGAGAGCTCCAAGCTCAAGGAGAAGATATTGCACGCCTCGCATGACTCATCGTTATCAGAACACCAAGGGTTCACCAAGATCTATCGAGCCATCAAAGAGAGGTTCTCATGGAAGGGCCTCAAGGAGGACGTACTTCGACATGTCAGGGAGTGCGAATTTTTCCAGCGCAATAAGGGGGAGATGAACCATCTGGCCAGGTTACTGCAG
Organism: Pinus albicaulis; assembly: GCA_034641835.2. Taxonomy (NCBI): domain Eukaryota; kingdom Viridiplantae; phylum Streptophyta; class Pinopsida; order Pinales; family Pinaceae; genus Pinus; species Pinus albicaulis. The sequence goes on along the minus strand of CM076573.1, from coordinate 179,119,675 downwards.
CCTCTTCCCATACCTGAGGGGAAATGGGAGAGCACCTCGATGTATTTCATCACAGGGTTGCCCACTGTACAGGGCAAGGGTTGCATATTTGTAGTTGATCGGCTAACAAAATATGCACACTTCTTCGCCATATCAGCACGTCATACAGCATCACAGGTGGTGGAGTTATTTTTCAGGGATGTCTTCAGATTGCATGGTCTTCCAAAGACCATTGTCAGTGACAGAGATAGCCGCTTCATGGGCGGGTTTTAGCAGGAGCTTTTTCGTTTGTTGGGCACTGAGTTGACTCCGAGTACTAGTTACCAAGGTTGCGGGGAAGCTTCAAACCCCCTTCGCTCCCGCTTTCGAAACTCGCTCCGTGCGGGAGCGTTTCGGAAACGCTCGGAAACGCGCTCCCGAAAACGCTTCCTGACGGGAGCGTTTTCGGGAGCGCATTTCCGACCCTGTAAAAACGCTCCCTGTTTTTTCGGGAGCGTTTCAGGAAGCGCTCGGGAGCGAACGCTCCCTGAGCGCTTCCGACATTTAAAAAACGCTTCGGGAGCGTTTTTTAAACGCGGGAAGCGTTTGGGGAGCGTTCGCTCCCGAACGCTCCCCGGCAAAAAAAACGTTTCCCTCCGCGCGGAAAATTTTTTATGAGAAAAATCGATTTTTTTAAAAGGGGGGGGGGGTTTCATTTTCATTTCATTGTTTGTTATTGTTTGTTGAGTTGAGATAGAGCAAGAAGGAGAGCGCAAGGTTGACAGGAGAGCAAGGAGCAAAGCTGACAGGAGAGCAAGGAGCAAGGCTGACAGGAGGATTGCAAGAAAGAGGTAGGCCTGCTAATCCAATTTTGTATTTTCTAGGATGAATTTGTAGATTGTTAAATTGTTTGAAAATGAAAACTTGAATTTTTCTTGAATGTTGCATTTTATTGGATTTAAAACTTTAAAAATGAATTGTTTTTTTCCTATGTTGCATTTCCTATTCCCATTTGGCATTTTTCCATTTGTTTTGCAGGCTAGATTCTAGAAACTCCAAACTTGTTTCCATCATGGCTATATGGCTAGAAATTTTCCTCATGTTGGTTCCTTTCTTTGTGATAATGGTGTTGGAGAGTGCTAGAAGAAAGAGGCAAATCAGAGAAGAGGAGGATGAAGAGGAGGGTTATGGTGGATCTGAAGAAAATCCTGAAGAGGAGCAGGATTATGCTGAGGAGGAAGTGGGGAGTGGAGACCCTGAGAACATAGAATCCCCAACTAAACAAGACCAATATCCTTTGTGGAAATATGTTCAGAAAATGGAAGGAGGGAAAGGTGGTGGAACCACTAAATTTATTTGTCCCCATTGCAATAAACAATACCATGGTTCATACACCCGTCTCGAACGCTGGAATGCTGTATCTGAAAACGTCCAGTTAGAGCGGAGCGCATTTCCGACTCCCGTAAAAAACGCTCCTCGTTGCAGATGCTTAGTAGCGCCGAGCGAACGCTCCCCGAGCGCTTTCCGACATTTAAAACGCTTTCGAGCGAACGTCTCGCGAAAAACGTCTCCCGCCGCGCGGAAAATTTTTAATGAGAAAAATCGATTTTTTTAAAAGGGGGGGGGGTTTCATTTTCATTTCATTGTTTGTTATTGTTTGTTGAGTTGAGAGAGAGCAAGAAGGAGAGCGCAAGGTTGACAGGAGAGCAAGGAGCAAAGCTGACAGGAGAGCAAGGAGCAAGGCTGACAGGAGGATTGCAAGAAAGAGGTAGACCTTCTAATCCAATTTTGTATTTTCTAGGATGAATTTGTAGATTGTTAAATTGTTTGAAAATGAAAACTTGAATTTTTCTTGAATGTTGCATTTTATTGGATTTAAAACTTTAAAAATGAATTGTTTTTTTCCTATGTTGCATTTCCTATTCCCATTTGGCATTTTTCCAGTTGTTTTGCAGGATAGATTCTAGAAACTTGAAACTTGTTTCCATCATGGCTATATGGCTAGGAATTTTCCTCATGTTGGTTCCTTTCTTTGTGATAATGGTGTTGGAGAGTGCTAGAAGAAAGAGGCAAATCAGAGAAGAGGAGGATGAAGAGGAGGGTTATGGTGGATCTGAAGAAAATCCCGAAGAGGAGGAGGATTATGCTGAGGAGGAAGTGGGGAGTGGAGACCCTGAGAACATAGAATCCCCAACTAAACAAGACCAATATCCTTTGTGGAAATATGTTCAGAAACAAGAAGGAGGGAAAGGTGGTGGAACCACTAAATTTATTTGCCCTAATTGCAATAAACAATACCATGGTTCATACACCCGTCTGAGAAGGCACCTTTGTGGGATAATGCCAGGAGATGGAACTAAAAATCTTGGAATCAAAGTTTGTACTTATGTGCCAACACCACAGAGAGAGATATATAGGAAGGAAGAGGGGGTTGCCCTACAGAGATCATCTAAAAGATCTAGGGGTTTCGTTGATTCAGGCCCAACACATCATGGACAAACAAGTTCAACTTCCACCCATGCCAGTGGTTTCGGAAGCAGTGGCACTGGATTAAGGCGTAGAACCATATCCGATTTCCTAGACGAAGGGTGTAGGAATGATGGGGATTCAAAAGTTTACCGGTTTCTATATGCATGTGGGGTGCCATTCAATGTTCTTCGCTCACCTTATTGGCATGAAATGGTTTCTGCCATTAATGATGCCCCAAAGGATACAAAAGCCCTGGGTATGACAAGGCCAGAACCGTGGGTCTTGATCATGAAAGAGCTAAAATAAACAATTCTTTGGCTAGAATGACAGGTTCGTGGAATGAGCATGGGCTGTCCATTGTCTCTGATGGATGGACCAATGTAAAAGGAAAACCATTGATAAATGTTTTGGCTGTGTCGGTTAGTGGTGCAGTCTTCCTGGCAGCTTATGATTATTCAAATAAATTCAAACCGGCATTAACATTGCAGAACCATTACTTGATATAATTGAAAACACTGGGCCATATAATGTGATACAGGTCATCACTGATAATGCTGCTAACTGTAAGGCAGCAGGAGAAATTGTTGAGGATAAATACCCCAACATTTTTTGGTCTGGGTGTTTGGTTCACACAATGAACCTTTTGATGCATGATATCATCAAAAACAAACAACCTCAATTCAAATGGCTTGGTGATTTGTACAAGAGGTAAAAAAATGATCAAATTTATTACAAATCATAGCAATACCCATGGGCTTTTCCGTACTCACTCCAAATTGGAGTTGTTGAAAATAGGAAAAACTAGATTTGCTAGTTATTACCTCACCTTCAGGCACCTTTTGAAGGTAAGAGAGTCATTGGCTGCAATGGTATCAAGCCCACACTGGCAGCTATTAAAGGACAGGGCGGCAACAATAGTTGACAGGCAAGGTTTCGAACATGTGGAGGAGATCGCCCTTGACCCTATGTTTTGGGCACGTATGAGGGAAATTGTGAGTTTTACTAAGCCCATTTATAACATGATTCGCTTTGCAGATACTGATAAACCAGTGATTGGAGAGGTTTATGAGCAGATGGATAGCATGTTGGGGCAAATAAAAGATATTGTTAAGGATAATGATCCCAACTTGTATGCTATGATTCATGACTCTGTGTGTGCACGATGGAATAAACTCAATGTTCCACTACATGCTTTGGCATATATCCTTACACCAAAATATTACTCTCCATCTTGGTTGGGCCAACCTGCACCTGGAGGTGGGGTTAGGGTGAAACCTCACACAGATCCAGAGGTACAAGAAGGGTACATGAAGGCATTGGACAAATTGGTACCTGACAGGGAAGAGTGTGCTAGATTGCGCCTTGAATTAGGCAAATACTTCAGTTGCACTGTTAACTTTGGTTCTTTCCATGCAATGGAAGACAGGGACAGATTTGATGCTCTCACATGGTGGGAAGCATATGGCGGCATGGGACTTTTGCCAAAGTTGGCTAAAAAAGTTCTCTCACAGGTTGTGAACACTTCTTCTGCAGAGAGGTGTTGGAGCACCTACAGCCTTATACACAATGTGAGAAGAAACAGGCTGAATGAAAACCGAGCTGAAAGCTTGGTTTATGTGCATTATAACTTGAGGTTGTTGAGCCATTACTGTGATTGGGCAAATGAGGATCAATCATACAGAGTCTGGGACAACAACCCAGAGGATGATAATTTGGAGGACGGCACATTACATCTGGAAGAATTGGAAGCAAAACTTTATAGGGATGATGATGAAGCATCAGCAGCACCGCCACACACAGGGCCAGTCCCACCATCTACTGGTAGCAGTGCGGGTGCCAGTGCCAGTGCCAGTGCCACTCCTCGATATCACACTATTGTTCCTTTGCAGATCCAGCCTCCACCTTCTAGTCGTGGTCGTGGTACTCTCGAGAGTACTAGAAGACCAACATTTCCTCGTGGCTCACAAAAATTAGACATTTCTCGTGGGCGTGGCAAGGGGCCAGCCAGATAAAATATATTTGTTGTTTACTATTTTCTATTTGTTGTTGACAGTTGAACAGTTGAAACTTGACTTGCTACTGATTTCATATATTTAAATTTTTAATGACAATTTAAGTTTGAAGTTTGAATTTGAAAGGTGAAACTTTGAAGTTGGCATTTATAAGTTTACAAGTCATTATGAATTATGAATATGATGCTTCAAGAAAGTTATATGGTGATCAATGAATCAATGATGATAAATGTTATATAATATCAATGATGATAAATGTTATATATTGAATTTTGAAATCAATGACTCAATGATGATAAATGTTATATATCAATGATGATAAATGTATATTGAATTTGGAAATCAATGAATCAATGATGATAAATGTTAGATATTGAAATTTGAAATCAATGATGATAAATGTTATATATTGAATTTTAAAAGCTTGAAACCTTCAGATTGATGATTTGCGAGACTCAAGAGTCAATATGTTCTCTGCTTCCAACTCGTGGGCGTGGTTGATGAAGATTATAACTTCTAGATGATTGATGTTATATGATTCAATCTATGTTTTTATGGTTTTTATGTCTAATTCATCATTCTACATGTTTTTGTTGACATATATGCATCAAAATATAAAAAATATTAAAAATATTAAAAAATATATATATATATATATATATAAACGCTCCCGAAAACACTCCGGACCCGGAAACTTTTAAAAATGGCGCTCCGCGCTTCGCTCTCGCTCCCGCTTCCAAGTAACCTTGCTAGTTACCACCAACAGATGGACAAGCAGACAGAGATAGTGAACAAGTAGCTGGAAGGCTACTTGCGTAACTATGTCAGCGGGCAACAGAAGGCATGGTTACGGTGGTTGCACTTGGGGGAGTACTGCTACAACACCACTTATCATATGTCCATCGGTATGTCACCATTTTATGCTTTATATGGGAATCATGCTTTATCTTTTGTTGACATGATGTTTGGTGCTAGTAAGGCCCCTAGGGCCAAGGATTGGATCCAGGAGAGTCGGGACATACTCCAAGCTCTCAAGGACAACATGGCTTCAGCACAGAATCGACAGAAGTTATATGCCGACAAGGGACGGATTGAGAGGCAGTTCGAGGTAGGGGACTTGGTCTACCTACGGTTGCAGCGATATTAACAATCCACGCTGAAGCAGAAGGGGGCTGAAAAGCTCAAGCCCCGTTTTTATGGACGATACAAGGTGACACGCAGAGTTGGGGAGGTTGCATATGAGTTGGAGCTGCCCACCGGTAGCCGAATTCATAACATTTTTCATGTGTCATGCCTGAAAAAGGCACTAGCACAACAGGTGACTGCAATGGAGGAGCTTCCACCCACAGATGATGAGGGGCATCTGGTACTACAGCCGGAGGCCATTATTGACACCAGGGAGAGGCAATTGCGGAGCAGGACAGTCAGGGAGTACCTGGTGAGATGGAGGAATCTACCGGATGAGGATGCCACCTGGGAGAGTGAGAAGATATTGCAGCATCCATCATTGTAGTTGCTTGAGGACAAGCAATGTTTTGTCGGGGAGGACTGTAATATTCCCAATTAACAATAGCTAATTGGAAATATTAATTTTGATTACTTTTACTTTAATAAGTTAAATTAGAAATAAAGTGGGTGAAGGGGACACTTACTCACACTTAGGATAAAAGAGTATTTCCTAAAGTCACTTGAGGAGCATGATTAATTGGCAACGTGGGACTTAGAGGCCAAGTGGCAGTGCAGGAAAAAGGGACAGCGTGGGCAGTGTGGGACCAAGCCAGCGCAGAGAGAGATGGACAGCGTGGCTCCAAGGGACAGCACAGTTAATGGTGGGGCCTAGGTGAGAGCAAGGCTCTCCAAGCATTAAAAGGGAGAGGGTCTCTTCATTTGGATTCATTCTGATTATGCATCTTTGAGATTTGTCTTTTGACATTGAGCACGCTTGTTGTTTAGCAAAGTCTACATGTATTGTTTAGTACATCGGGTGTCTTCATTCGAAGATCCCAACCTCAGCCCCGGGAGACTTCGAGTGCTTGCTCGGGTGAGGAGTTCCATCTTGTTTTACCAGAGAGGATAGCAACATCCACAATTGGGAGCATTCCTTGGAAGAGACAGCGCAGTCAGTGAGAGGGAGGACGCAGTCTTGGATAGAGGTGGTTCCGGATTGAGGGTTTATCACAGGATTCAGCCCAGAAGAGTTGGAGAGGAATCAGCCCTTCCATATTCTATCATTTTGACAGAGAGGGAGGCCATCATTTGCATCAGAGCATTCAGGGGAAGCGTTTCTCTTGGGGAATAGCGTAGTGCCTCAAGGGAGGTATTTTTGAGGGTCAGCCATTTCCAGAAAGCTCTCTGGGCTCTTCTGGGTTTTGTGTGGAGAGGCCATTTCCAGAGTTTCATAATTTTCCGAGGGGAACCGCCCCAAATCATCCTCTCATTCCAATAGTAGCAGCAGCAGTACCAGCAGCATTAGAGATTACGCAGTCTTGAGTTAGCAGCCATTTCGGGTCATATCCTGAGAGTATTTCTACGCTTGCCCAGTGCAAGCCAAGGTGCCATCACTCTAATCACCTTTGTACTCATTTCTATCTTTCAGTATTAATAAAATGGCTCAGCGTTTTTCATATTGGTTATTATTCATGTGATATCTCTCTAGTTGTTGTTTGTCTTTGTTTATGTGCTTTATATTGCTGTTTATTTCCATTCGGGACATTACAGTAAACAAAAGATTGTTAGCACAAGATATTGCGAGATATAGAAATGCCTTTGAGATAATCAAATTTAGGAATCAAAACATTGAAACATATCTTGCCAAAACTCCACAATTAGTAATTAGCTTGGAAAATGTGAACAAGGAAATGATAAATGCCAAATGTGAAATTAGACTTGAAACATAAAAAGAAAGCACTTGTTAAAAGAATTACAATAATTGCTTTTGTAATAAACTTTGCATATGGAAACTCAAGACCATCAAGAGAAAAGTAAAGTAAATATGATGGATAGTGCTGTTGGTTAATTTTATTATTAGTTACCTCTACAACAAGATTGTAAATGAACTTTTCAATCCTCAGACCTCACCCTCGTCCAAAGATATGGATCCCACAGTGAGGAGTCAATAGAGGAGTAGAGCGTCCCTGAGATGTCTATAAAACGAACTTAAGTTGTAGGTTGATTTTAGAGATGCAAATTAGTACTAAAATGCCTGCTTTAGTGAATCCAAAGAAAAATATTGATATCAACGCTTAAAAATTAGAGGTAATGCTCATGTAAATGGTACCAAAATCTTCAATGGAAAGTGAAAGTGAAAATTAGCTCAATTTAGCTCCACAAGTTCCAAATAGATTGCTTGCAAGGAAATGAAATAGATATCAAATTGTTTCAAATGAAGTGACACAAGAATGTTTAAGAGACATCAACAATAATCAAAATGGCACATAAACATGAGTTGACAATAAGATGAAACAATGTATTCAAGAGACATGTGAAACCAATTAGATGGATAAATAAACTAGTCTAGTTTTGCCAAATAAATGTAAAGTACATGTTTTCTCAAAAGAAATATTGCATGTGTTGTAGTAGATAGCACAATACAAGTTTTCAAGAAATTGAAATGGCAAACCAAACTCAATTTACACAAAATGAAAGTAGATATGAGTATTATGTTAAAAGACTAATAATGCATGAATGAGATTAGCAAAAGAGAATTAGAGAAACTAAACTAAAGAGATTAGTCCACCCACAAGTAAAGGTCATCCCTCTAAATGAGGGGGTGGGATACCGTGGGAGAAACTCCCAAGCTCCCTCAAGAAAAAAGAGTTTTTTTTATTAAAGTAATTTTACAATGAAGAAAGTCTTCCTTCTAGAGAGACAAGGCTTCTAATGGTGAAAAAATAAAACCTCTTGTAGGGGAAACAATGAAAAACATTTTGCCAATACTTTCAGAATGAATTACAAGAGGAGAATCTCCCAAAGAGAGTCTCAAAATTCTCCCAACAAGGGAGATAAGAAGACTTGTTCAAGACACTGTTATGACAAAATTTTAGGGCAGTGTGTTGCACAAGAAGGAAAGAAGTGCCTCTTCCCAAGAATTTCACGTCCTAGGAGAGAAGGAAGGGTTGCCTTTTGTAGCTCACGGCCAGCTACGAAGAGGAAGCTCTAAGAGGTCATGGTCTATCCAAAAAAGGCTCCAAATCAGTGCTTAAATGTCTGCGATAAAAGGCTAGGAGATTTCAAGCATGCCTTCCTTAAGCCTGCCAAAACAAAATGTGAGAAAAACCCTTCAGCAAAGTCTGATATTTCTGCAAAACAACCCCAAAAATCAGTGATATATAACCCTTATATCAGCTCTTAAACTTCTGCAAAATATCACCAAAGTGAGTGAGAAATAGTGAGAGAGAATGTGCAAAATTATTCACAAATAGTATACAAGGTTTTTATCAAGGTTTTAAAGTATAGCTTATATCCTTGAATAATCAACCATATGCTCTATGCTAGCTGATATATACCAATAAGAGCTCAAAATAGGTTTTGGAAAAATTAGTTTTGAAGTAGGTTGTTATCACAACTCAAGTCTTGGGAGAAACTCTGTATAAGAATCTAAAGGATGAAGACTTAGGGAAGAACAAATATGTGAAATGCTTCCACTTTATCCTCAAGAGTGGGATAATCCAAACTAGGATGTCTCATCACGCTTGAGCTATGATCTGCAAAATTTTCTACACAGGCTCAACGCGATTTATTAGTTTCCATAAGAGATTAGATAATAAAATGAAAAGGATATCCTAGCAATTCCACCAAAAATTAATGAAGATGTCCCATTCTAGATTAACTCTCTAATCCCAATGCTAGTGAAAGGTAGCTCAGCACTAGTAAATCAATGAAGCTAACGAAAAATAACAAACGGAAATTAGATCAAGTATAACATAAGCATATAATCACAAAATCATACCATCAAAGTGTAGTCAAGAGATCACATATGAACTCCAAAGTCTTGTTATTTCATTGAAAGTTGAGTATACAAAGTGGTAGAACCTCCCCAGGCACAAGAGCTCGTTTTCTGAATACAATATGAGAGCCTAGTTGGGAGCAAATCCCAATGAAAAACCAAATGCTAAGTGATGAGAGGGAGGAGATCACAAGGTAAATTCGAATTTGATAAGTGAGACTTCAATGCCAAGTGTAAAAATCGGATTCTGACAAGTGGACATCATTTTCTTCTTCCCTTATGTGCCAAATTCGAATTTTATGATGGAATGACAAGTGTATATCAGTGGTAACCCATATGGGGACAATTTCCCACAAAAAACTCCACCAAATATTCTCCCAAATCCTCCCAAATGTGCATTAACTTCGCAAATTCGAATTTTCAAGTAAGCAGCGCTCATTTAATGCCAGAAATTCGATTTTATTTGAGCACATGTCATTTCCTTGATTTTAAGAATCCACGTCACCTTGGGGCTTCACTTTCACTCCTCCATAATTTTCCACCTCATTGCCACCTCATTTAACATGTGTGGATATTTATTTTTCTTCATTTATTTAAATTATGGCTTAATTGATTGTCAGGTTTCCCACTAAACTTAAGAAAAATGGGTTTTGAGGGTTCAAAACACATTTTTAACCCCTCAAAGTGTGTCATAGACTATAGTAGAAAGTTGAGGGTGAAAGGAGTAATTTTGATTACTCATACCCCATACAACTACTCTAGACAACACTTATTACAATTCAATTACAATTTTTATTGCAATCTTTAAACTGCGGGAAATCTAAAAAATTAAAAAATCACTACCTGGACCTAACCAAATTCCACGAAAATTTTTTGTGATCTAGTATGGTAATATACATTGACTCTAGACACTAGGACTCACCCAAAGCCTCACCATCAAGCCATACTCCGACTTTGAGGTAAAATTGGAGGAAAGAACTCAATTATTTATCAAGTCCTGATAGGGAGATGATAATTAACCGAGTGAAAAAAAACTCCCAGAGTAATACTCACTTATTGGCAAGGTCTCAAACTACATAGGCCTGTTAGAGACTCAACACTGACTCAAATTCATCATTACTAACATCACTTATTACAACTCCCCGTAGGGCGTGGAATCTGGGTACAAGTGAATGATAAGAAGAAAAAGTAGAGTTTGAAAACTTTGTTGAACTGATGTTATCTGATGGTACAAATGTCTTTTGGTTCATCCTGGGGAATGGAATCTTCTCATTATCATCAAGTGTCACTACAGTGGTCAACACCTCCAAAAGCCAAGGTCAGTCAGCCCCTCCTAGAAGCCTCCTCGGTCATTATAAAAAGGGGCTCATTCTCTCTTCAATGGCAAGCATTTGAACATTGATCTTAAGCAAAATACTCTGAAATATCTCTACGGCCAGGTGTAGTGTAGCTTATCTAACAAGAGGTCGAGGTTCTGAAGGGTTATGGGATTCATTGTTACATTTTTTGGTTATGGTTTTCGTTGTAGTATAGTGCAATGAAACAGAGACGTGAATGTGATCAGAAACCTTTGTGAGATCAAGCAAATCTTTGTGGAGGCTAAGGCTTCTTGTGCCTACAAAATTTATTTGTTAATCTGATTTTGTGTGCAGGCTTGTCTGAGATTTTCAACCCTCTTAGAGCACAAACTGGTGGCATATCGTGACACAAAGTTATTTGAATTTTCCATCCTCTGTGGTAGGGCAAGACAGTGCAAAATTTGTGGCAGGATTTTGGAATTTTGATGCACAAGTTCCTGAAACTAATACAGATCCTTTTAATCTAGTTACTCAGTTCATCAAGCACGAAAGTTTGAGTCACTGTGGCTTGGATAGTCGGCTCTTTTTAGCCCACTGAGGCACATATATTGCTAAGGGTTTTGGTCCTTTTTTAAGGTTTAAATTGGTTATCTGAGGGTTTCTTGTTGGGTCATCTGTGGAAGATCTTCAGCCCCTTCAAGACTACTACACCGAGACCTATTCTGAAGCGTACTTCTAAGAACAAATTGCTGTTGGGGTTACTATGCACATTTTGGTCCTTTCTTGATTGAGTCTGTGTAACATCTTTTCAAGAAGACTAGGAACATCATTTTGAGGTCTTTGTGAGCCCTTCTCTGAAGTATTAGGGCTGGTTGTTGAGGACTTATTTTTCAACCCTGTGGTAAGGCAATACTTGGTGTTCATTGATAAATTTTGTATGATCAGAAACCTACATGCACAAGAGACAGATCTGAGGAGACTTAGCACTTTGTGATGTATCTCTGCGGCCTATCTCTATAGTGAAGAAACAAGGTATATACAGTACACCTAGGGTTTGATCTTAAGATCTATTTAGCCTTCCAAGGATGTAATTTTTACAGATCTGTTATGTATTATTGTGGGCACCTCTACTCGCATTCTTTTATTTTGGTTTGGTCAGAATATATGATGAATGTCTGAAGCAAACAATGATGGTCGAATTTCTTAATATCTTGACTCATTTTTTATGCAAATTTTGAGCCTATTCAAAGCCTTGCAATGATTCAAGTCATATCTAATCTCTTTAAAGGTCGCATCTGTAGCATATGTTCAGAGAATTTCTATGGATAGTCTTTAGACCCTGTTTGTTTGTTTTGTGCAAATCTTCTAGACACAGATCCAAGCCCTTCAGTAAGCTCAGATTCAGGCAGAAGTAAAGGCACCTCTGTAATCTGGTTAAGGGTTTTGGCTTCGAAATCACTGAACAACTGTTCTTACCTTTGAAAACATTATCTTTGAATGATGTGAGCTAGATTCAAGCCATGCATATGACCTCTTCATGTAGTCTGGCCAAAGGTCTGTTGGGCACATACTGACAGAGAAAGTTAAAGCAGATTCAAAGGTCAAATCTGTAGCAGACATCTTCAGGCATCTGCTTGTCATCTTCAGCACACACGTAGTAGTTCTGTTGTTGAGAAAGGACTGTGCATCCAAGGTATATATCAGCAAGCTTGAGGTATTTTGAGTCTCCCATTTTGGTATGTCAGAGCATGCTTAAGGACTGAAGCACTGGTGGGATAATTGATGATGCTAGTATCAGGTTGCTGAGTGCGTTGATATTACTTGTATGCTGATAGTGTGAGCTAATGAGCAGAGAAGTGTTATGTGAGGGGATTTTGCAGGGTTTCCAACAATATATTGTTGTGTAAGTTAAGTCTGACTTGTATGTTGATAGTAGCTAATAGCTATTATGTGCTGCCATGTTACTACTACAGTGTTGATTAGTATACAGAGATGTGTTTGATGATCTAGCGTTTGTGCCTGAGTCCACTCCCATTAACAGTTAATGTATCATTCAGCAGCATTGATGTGCTAAGCAGAGTTGACCTTGTTTGTTGCTTGGATCTGGGATTGTTGATCAGTGCTAGGGTTTCACAGGTATTATATTACAGACACCAGATTGGTTATGGACTATCGAGCAGACTTGTATTATGAGTAGAGTTATTGTTATTGTTGAGCAGTATTATTGGACTAAGTGAGCAGAGGATATGTGCCAAGGTTTGCAGTGCTATATGTTTGATGACAGGATGATGTAACTTGTGCAGAAGTGAACTGAATTTTTATGAACCTAGGGTTTGATATTTTGTGCAGAAGCTGATTTGATTGTATTGTAGTTGTTTTTGTATTTTATTTGAGCACAGGTGGATCCAGCTTGAAAATGAGATGAAATCACAATTCACTGAGGTAAATTGAAGGGTGGCAGGGTGGTGCAAGGCAAGAGATTGGAGTCTCCTTCAGGTCGGAGCCTGAGAACACTTCAGGGTGGTAGGGTGGTGCTAGGGCAGGTTGGAGCTTGTGCGAGGTGTTGGAGCATCTTTTTAGTTGAAGCTAATAAAACCACGAAGTTGGAGCATCCTTCCAGTTGAAGCTGGGAAATCAAGGCGTTGGAGCATCCTTCCAATTGGAGCTGGGAAATCAAGGCATTGGAGCTGGTAGATCAGGGCATTCAAGCATCCTTCCAGTTGAAGTTGGTAAATCAGGGGGTTGGAGCCTCCTTCAGTTGATGTTGAGAATCTTAGTTGGAGCTTCCTTCTTAAATACCTATATTAAGAAGCATTCAATGGTTTTTCTCCTGGAAGGGTTTCCACCAAAAAAACTCTTGTCCACTGTCTTGGATGTTGTGCATTGTCGAATGGTGTTGTTATCTATTCATGTAATGTGATGCTAACTTATGTTTTTAATCTAATGCTAATAATAATCAATGCTCTATAAAGTTTAAATTAACTAATTTAAGTGAAACATTGATTCACCCCCTTCTCAGTATTTCCAACATACACTCATACTCAGCAACAATAGCAAACAATAAACATTCCCAGCCATAAAAACCCACAGACTTATAAACGTAATTAGATCTATCACCATCAGTTAACAGGGTAGATCTAGCAGAACGTTTTGTTAATAATTAGCCTTGCAATTTGAGATATACTCAAAAGGTGCCATACCACCAGAGAAAAGAAATTACGCTCACGAGTATTTAGAGAATATCTCATTTAGTGGAAGAACCTACCGAAAGAATATGTCTCTTGGGAAACAGAGAAATTTTATCAACAACATTCTTCATTACCCATGCTTTGAGGACAAAGCATTTCTCAAAGGGGAAGGCAATGTTACATATATAAAGAATAAAAAAACAAAAAAATAATAATAATAACAACAAAATAATAGATTATAAATTATAATAACAACATTAATTGAAAAGTCATGATATGAAAAGACACAACTCCTTTAAATAGGCACCCACTCAGATTATTTATATGGGGCCCATCCATGTAATCAGTTCATTCATATTCATTTTTATAAAATATTATATATTTTATTGGGCATTTAAATATTATTGTGCATCACGCAACCATAAAACTTGCTGAGAATCCAGTTTTTCATTCCAAAACAAAGCATGTTGACACCAAGTACCATTATATCAAGACACTCATCACAAAGGGGATCATCAAACCACATTGTCCTTCTGAAGATCAGATTTCCAATATCTTCACAAAACCCCTTGGGAAAATAAAATTTACTAAATTCAGAACTGAACTCAAATGTACTTTTCAATCAAATGGGAAATTGTTAGCCATGATGACCCTACAGTCCTTAGTCTTTTCCTAGGATGATTATTTCTAGAATAAATGCTTTTAGACGGGAAGTATTTCTAGAACTTAGTTTGTTCTTAGGATTATTAATTAGAAGAATAAATATGTTCCAGAATTATTGTACATGGACACTTCTCATCTTCACGTGATTATGTGAGTAGCTGTCCATATTAATTTAGTATAGGAAACAAGAGTGAAGAACTTATTTAAGCTCTCTTCTTCTCATGTGAGAGTGATTGAGTTTTATAGCTCTGGCATCAATTATGTAATTTTTTCTTTTCCTTGATTAATAAATGTCGTGTGTCTGGACTCTGAAGGCACTTCAGCCATATATCTTCCATTCTGTCATTCAATTTAATTGATTTGTCATATATGTATTTATGTCTATTTTCCTTCTTATGTTGGATATTTGTTAGTAAATGAACTTTGTTGAATGTTTATTTCAAGAGGCATGCAATGTGCCATTTTTTTATGGTCAACCTAAAGTGAAGCTTAGAGAGGACTGAAAAGGTTAAATACATGAAAACAACGAAAAGTTACAATCAATTGGGGAAAAGTAGTAAATTAATTTGCAGAACTAGATTGAATGACTGGAAAGGATTTTACCTTCACTAATTGCCTTGCAATATCATCAACATTTCCACATAAGAATGTTTTCGACGTATCTGCATGATAGCCCTACAGAAAATTGAAAGTTGGATAAACTACAGATTTGTCAGAATATAACAGAGAGTAAAGTATAGTGAATCTACATCATCCAGAAGAAATTTTCCAAAGTTTCTTCAACCAAATATTTTCAAGATACAATTCAATATCCAACTATATGCAATGTCATTTATTATATATAAAAATAAATAAATAATCTAGGCTTAGAAAGGATGTCGAGAACAACTGTACTCACATTCAAGAAGACAGTAACATCAATGTTGATAATATCACCATCCTGCCATATACATTGTCAAAATAGAGTTACCAATAAAAATGAGATGGCAGATGCAGCCCTAAAGCAATTCAAAAGCATGAATTACCTCCAAGGGGCGAAAGTCAGGAATACCATGAAAAGCACACTCATTTACAGAAGTGCAAATACTCTTTGGGAAGCCTTTGTAACCCAAAGGAGATGGATATGCACCAGCACTAATTATCATCTTGTGCACAGCCTTGTCAATTTCATCTGTTGTGATCCCTGGCTAGACAATTTCAAAGTAATTTTCACTGAAAAAATAAAAGATGAGACATAAAAGAATTTTTAGAGAAATCCTCTCCTAATCAAATTGTGAATGATGTGCAACATGATCAATGTAGACTGCGCGTCTTGATGGAATTTCTAAATGGGCATATGCAAAACAAAAGACAAAAGAGATGTTTTTAGGGTACTGTATGAAAAAGGAAAAGATCAATGTTCCACCAAGACTCCGGTGTGGGGAGATGCATAGGGGGGACGTGTGGGAGTACCCTAAAATTTTAGGGTAAATTCGGGGGTGCGGGGGGGACGTCGGGGTATATATATATATATATATAATTCAAGTTCATATTCATTGTTCAATAATGAAAGCATAAATATTAAACAGACTAATAGTAATACGGATTCCAATACATTGAAAATTGAAAATTGATCCACACAAAATTTAAATTCATAATTGAATTAAATAATGCCGTACATTAATCCATCTTCCTCCTATGTGCAAGACGTAGAGAACTGTGCACTGTAACTAGCTTCTATGCTTTCCTTTGAGGGGGGACGCCCAGACGAACCCCTTTTGGGGAGTCTCATTCCCCACACTGGGGCAACACACCCCCTTGCATCTCCCCAAGGCTCTCCAAAAAAGGTGTGTGGGGAAACGCACCCCCAGTAGACTCCTTGTCTCAAGTGCGTGGGGTGCGAGGGGTGCGTGCACCTGACCCTGGGGGACGCATCCCCGTGGAACACTGGAAAAGATCCCACATGTTGAAATGCTATGAAATTCATGTGAAACGTGATAAGTCAGTAACATTTTTGTTTCGGGACAATGCTGAAGAACCTGTCTTAAATGTGCAACATCTTACGAATGCAAAGTAAAAGAAAAACAATGCAGTTAATGGCCTGTGCATTCATAAATTTGGTTTTACAGGTATATTCTCTTTCATTTTAGGATTAATATGGCTTATGACATGAACAGAATGTTACAGGCTCTGCTACAAGCATTGAAACAAAAATGTAGAATATTCTTTCAGCTGTACTCTTGGTGCAATAGCAATCAGCACCCAAAATGGGAATTTTAACATGTAATCCCACAAAAGCACAATGTAAGCAAGAAGGGTTAGTCAATGCCACTAACATCCAAAAACAGCAGACCAAATTCAGGATGTTATGAATGTCAATAGACCTAGTTCAGAATTTTCCTTAAAAAAAACAGCAGCACATAATAGCTTCAGTAGAGAGGGCATTAGAATCCAATAAATATGATGGGTAGAACTTTATTTCAGGAAAACTACATTTTGCCAGAAAATTCAATATGAGAATCGCATGCCTAGGTAAACGCAGAAAAGACACGAACCTACTGGTGAGTATCAGACTTTTTGCAGTTGTACTTTAGTCACGATTGAATTAATGTTCATCCAAATCTTTTGAGATCAAGCATAAAAATAATGTGATTCCCAGATTTCACATCCTATAAATCTTTGACATCAAGGGACCACAAATATATAAAAAGACTTCCAATCTTCTTCATTCAGTAGATCCTACAATGTTGGATGACATAGGAGTTAGTCTGCCAAAAATAAGGAATTATTTGATTGATAAAATTTAGCCTCTCATAAACCAGTTGTCATATCTTAATATCTTATTATAGTTTTGTTCCACTTTCAACATTATCAATTGCTTCCTCGTCAATTTTCTCAATCTAATATTGAATTTCATGCAACCTCTGATCGCAAGGAGGTTGTTGCCAAGATGGTTATCTACCCCAGCCTTCCTCAACATTAATTACACATTCTCCTTCAACAACGCTGCTTTTGGGTCATTACAGTGATGAAACACACAAAATTTAATAGTCATTGCTAATCTCCACTTGGACCTATTACCCACCAAAAGTTGGTAACCCATAGGAGAATTTTTTTCTCCTCACTTGACAGCCAGCCAGCCAGCTGCTGTAATGTTCCTAGTAGAAATTTACAGTGACAACCAAACACATGTAATAATTTCAACAGATAAAATTATTCAGTGAACACACACATAAACAGAAATTGTGCCCAGAACACCAAATTGGTCAATTTTATTATATATAATGACTGGAGTACAATGGGAAAAGGAAGGAATGCACATGGGCTTGCACAAGGCAAGCTACAAGCCTCAGATGATCAACACTGTAAAAACCTTAAATTTTAACTTTCAGAATTTAAACCGTAAATCTCAAAATCCATAAGTGTAAAGCTCTCAACTTTTCGAAATTAACAATCATTCACAAAATTCATACTACATTGTTCAAAATGGGATTATTCAATCAGAACATATATATCAATTGACTAATTAATACTAACCTGGAACCATGTTTGAAGATGTTCCTGATCCGCCATAGCTTCAGCTTCCGTTACCAAACCGCCGTTTTCCTCCCAACCTATCTGAAGTCAACCTCTCCGGTCCCCAGATCCAGAAGACAAGTCTTCTGGCCCCCGTGCCCAAAACTCCAATAACAATCGAGAGCATTCCATAACTCTTGTTAGAACTCTCGAACTCACTGTTCAAGTCTCATGCAGTTACAACTCCTCTGACAGCATTTGGGTCAGTGTTCCCACCCACGACCCATGCTCATCAAGTTTACCCCTCTTCCCTTTTTATACACAAACTCCATTCCTGATATTTATTAGAATATGATTTTTAATAAATATCTTTGAAAAATATCTTAAAAATATTATATTTTAATAAATATCTCAGATTTATTAAAATATCTTAAAATATTATATTTTAATAAATATCTCAGATTTATTAAAATATTGTAGATATTCTAGGCATTCATGGGGATATTGACTTATTGACCAAGTCATTTATGGAGATATTGACTTTACTTAATTATTTTAAGATTTATTTATTTATTTTGAATAATGCTCTACCACGCATACTCATATAAGAGTGGTACATGTGTTTAGTCTCTAGCTTGATGTTCCATCATATCTCTGCATTACAATATTCAGTTCGTTACTCTACTTACTTAGTTTCTATACTAGCAGGTATGTATATTAGTGCAGTACACGTGATACATGCATATGTAGCTATCATATGCAGGTCTCATATGCATGCTAATATTTCTAAGTTCCATATAATTCGAGTTGGGTCGTTACATACACCCCTCCTTCAGAAAACTTCGTCCCGAAGTTAAATTTTATGTCGTATATCATTAATTATATTAGTGATTAATATAATCATATAAGGTTGGTGTATCATAGTTAAATATGTGAGAACACTTTTAAGTTTTAACATTTATGTTTTGATCATTTATTGGTTCACCAATTTAGTAGTCATGTTTTGCCTCAACAATATCCCCAAGATATTCTAGAATCATCCTATCCTTCCTAATCTCTTCCGCTCCCATCCTATCCATCCTCTACAGGAATATGCCATGGCATCAGTTTTATTGATCCATCCATAGACCTTGAAGGTAGCAGTGTCGATTACGTCGACATGATTTTTGTAGGCATCCGGCAGTCATCATCACACGTCTAGGGGAGCTTGACTCGCACAGACATCCCATGACTCCAGGTTTTGGAGAATAAACGGTGGGCAACACCTCCACCCCTCCCAGTAGGACCAGGGTCAACACCCTATCAGGGAATCTCAGTGCATCTCAATTGTTCTTGGAGTTTTGTCATCACGCAGTCGGTTTGGTAACGATATTATCTGCAATTTAAAACACTTTCCCACAATTATAACATATGTATCAATATGTTCAAAACAAATTGTTACCCATATAACAATTTCTACACCTTCCAAACATGTTGCTATCTGTGATATTGATCCTTGAATTCATATATCATACTTGGTTAAAACACTTGTCCACATATGTATCAATATTTTCAAAAAAATTGTTACCCATATAACAATTTCTATAAACATAACCAAGTATGTATGTATATTCATTTTTAACCTGAATAGTCACGTTCAATCATTCCTTTATTTCAACCTCATCATTTTAGGTTGATATGTAAAAGTATAGATACCATATCCATAACATAATTCATAATTTATATTAGTATCCCAATACATCAATGTTTAAGCAAAACTTTCTTCATATTGGTATCCCTGTACCAGCAATATTTAAGCAATTCAACATATTCTCACATGTCAGATTACAAAATGACAATCTTAAGTATCCACCCAAAACAAGGTAAGTTTATACAAAATAAGTTTTAAATGCTTATAAATATAACCCATAGTTATAAATGCCACATAGAATAATCGAACACGGATATACCAATAAGGATGTAGCCATTATTTTCTATACTATATTAACTGACTAACCTTATAAAAGTCACAGGTTGAGACTCTAAATTTAAATGGAGGGATGCTCCAACCTTTGCATATATATAGAAACGAAATAAATTGAAACAAGAGCACAAAACTCTTACTGTTTAGTCGAAGTACGATCTAATTTCTTGATACAAGTTGACTAAGAACTCTAAAACACAAAACTACATATGGATCTAGCCAATCTCTTAATTCTTGTTACTTATTTATCTTCTAAGTCTAATTATCTTTGATCTGTAATCTGGATCCCAAGAGATAATAATATCATTAACTTCTTTACCTTGTTATTCCAGCTCATCTTCAGCCAAAATTCTAGAAGCCAAGGAGTAGGGTTTTGCAGGGCTAATTATTAGGGTTACGCTGGAGATGGAGGAAGAGTTAATTGACTACTCTAAAGATCACTTATTGAAAGGTTTATTTTCATAAAAGGAATTTGTCACTGCTTGAAAATGCATTATTCACTTTGCATTATACTGGGTCTACTAAAAGTGTCATGTTTTCAACAATACGTCAATTGTTTGATAAATAATAATTTCCTCCTCTAATAAGAATTTCACAGTTTATAAGATATGCAGAATCACATTATCAGTATGTTACAGTTTTGATATAGTCTCTTTTCTTGCAAGTTTCACCATTTAGAGTTTTAACTCTAGCTAGGATATTACTAGTTTTACCATCATTCCTTGAACCATTGTTTCATTTTTATTTTATTGACTCATTTAATCCAAACACATAATACATCACTGGTATACCCTCTTCTTTTCTTGATATCAATCGTTTTCTTATTAGTCCTTAGGCCTCATTTCATCACCAAATGCATCTTCTTTTCTAACGGTGTACAATTATTATCTTTAATTTTTATTTTTAAACATTTCCCCAATTTGTTACACCATTTAGAGTCTTAACTCTAGCTAGGATATTACTAGTTTTACCATCATTCCTTGAACCATTGTTTCATTTTTATTTTATTGACTCGTTTAATCCAAACACACAACACATCACTGGTATACCCTCTTCTTTTCTTCACATCAATCATTTTCTTATTAGTCCTTAGGCCTCATCCCATTGCTAAATGTCTCTTCTTTTCTAACGGTATACAATTATTATCTTTAATTTTTATTTTTAAACATTTTCCTAGTTTGTCACTCGTTATTCTGAACAAATTAGGAGTATTCACAACTCCTTATAGGTCATTGCTTTGACCTTTACCAATCATGTTGCTCATATCCTTAAGAAAATTCTTCTTAATAGAAAACATCCCTTCACTTCCTTATACCCGATATTCCCAATATTTTATGTCTACTTCAATTTGAAAAGAACATATTATCAATTTGACTTTGTTTTCTCACCTTTAGCCATCATGGTTTCCCTTCCTTCTCTCTTAATACATACTATTATTATACTTGGAAATGTCGTTACTATTTACCGCTTGGGTAAGACGATAAATAAATTCAATAACGTGGATATCGTATGTAATATATTTATCGTTTCATGTTTTAAGGCAACACGGGATAGAATTTCCCAATCATACTCCCTGATGTCCATAATCCATGGATATAGTTAGTCTCTTAAGGAAATTTTTATCATGTGACTCTACCATTAGAGGGAGAAACTATTATAGATGTCGCCTATGCACATAAATTATCCTATAATTGATCGAAGTTTTTGTAGATTCACTCTTTAATCTAATTTCATTGACTTCTTATATTGCTTTGTGAAACTTCCCCTCACTCGCCCTTTGGTGCTATTTTGTCGATCTCAATATTCTAAGTTGATTATGATAACTAACATTTATTATCATCATTAGAAGTTTGCCATTTCGTTCTTTTCCTGTCCTCTTTAGGTACTATATTGATTATATTATGGTAATAATGAAGATCAAACTTTGAAAATTTTCGGTGCACTCTCTTGGTAACTATATCGTCTTGTTCTAATAGTGTGTTTACCACCTTATAGGGTGGTTCCTTACCATCTTAACATATGTTTCATCCATTGGTCTGCGATTGATGTGTACCTTTAGTGGCCTATACTTATACTTGTACCCTAAATTTGATTACTCATGATTTCTCCCAACATTTCTTGAATAGATAGTATCTTTTTTCATCCATCAATTTACCTCAAGCTAGCTTAGCTTTTTATGTGGTTGTAGCTTCACCTCTAATGGTCTTGCCATAATGTCATAATGTCCCTAGTTTATCTTTCCTAAACCACATTGTTTTCCTTTCCTTGAAAATGCTACGTTGCCACTTTATTTTGTTTTGGACATCGATATAACCTTATAGTTTTAAATGGATAATCATCTATCTTAACAATGACACAATGGTTGAATATCAAAATGTCCAATTTTAGTGAATATTCAGCTATACTAATTTAAACCTTCACTCTCCTCCTTAAACTACTTATACATATACTTGGATAGTAATTAAAGTATTAACATAAGAAAACGGTATAAAAGATATTTGCATAAATTCATATCATCAATGGTTATAGTTATCAGCTAGTAAGATATATACACGGAAATCTCAACATCACTTGACGAATGGAATGTTCTAATTGCTTAAAACAATCAGGATAGTCTCCATTCTAACGTCCAAAAGTTTACAGAAAAAGTTTGATGTCTAAAGTGATGTTAATGTGCCCAATTTATAATAATTTGAATGTACTTCAAACTCTACTTGCATGATATATAAAATCTTAGACTTCATTGTGGAAAAATTTGCAACTATTATCCGTGAGTTATCTCAACTCCTTTGTCGGATGGAATGTAAAGTAAAAGTAATGGATTTAGGAATCAAGTGGGATTGAGTTTGATATAAGTCTTCGACACATACACTAGAATTAAATATCTCATCTCTTCTAATAAAATGCATCATCCTAGGATTCATAGCTTTCAAATATCGAATTATATAAAATTTCATTTTATTATTTTTAAAAGCTTTAATTCCTTCAAAAGTTGAAAACCACTTTCCTTGTCATTGAATACTACATAATACCGAATACTTTGGGTAAATTATCAAGGATGACTCAGAGTAATACACCTCGGGTTATATTAGGATAGTTGTTATATTTATGGAAATAAGGTGGTGATACCCAAGAATCAACACAAAATCTCGGGAAATAGTTAGAACTAAGTTATTTCCCATTGTGATCATTCATCCTAGTACTTTCAACTTAGTCGAGTAGACCCCTAGATCAACTTTGCATTTCTCAACACTTAAACTATGGTGAAGTTCTCCTGAAGATAGAAGAATTTTGACTTGGAGACTCCTTTTCATATAATTAATGATCATAGAAAATTCACCAATGGTCTGAAGCTTATCAATCACTTTTTTTTTACTTTTTTTTTTTTGGGGTACAAAGACATTCAGTTATTTTATTTATTGGAAAACAAAACATTACAGATAATCATAAAATTATGAACAGCTTCTAGTTACAAATCAAGAGCCCCTAGTATTATCTACCCAACAGCATTTCCATGATCTTTGAAGCCTGCTTTCTGCTTCCAAGTTTAACCCCCGGAGCCTGAGACAACGCTTATCACACAGCTTCATCTACCTTTTGATTACGACCAGCTTCTCCTATCTATGAGCAATAAAACCGGTTGGTCAAGGGATGACCTGACCTCAGGTACGAGGGATCTTTCAGGAATTGATATCCTATCTAAGATTTGCCCCTTACCCGTATTTACTTGTTTGAGACTAAGACAGTTTATTTAGAAATGAGACTTGGCAAGACTTAAATACTCTCAAAATACATCCATAGTTGTGTGACCATGGGCTAATAATCCGGCCAAGCTAGAATGAGACCACACCTTTAACTTAAAGAACGTTAGGTAGGCAGTGCTGAAATTGTAGGTAATATATAGAAACTGTGTTTTGGCTTCTTGCTATGATCAATTGTGATTTTCACACGATTACGTCTTGTTGCTTGGCTTTTTCTTCTTTATAACTAGCCCTACTCCTTTGTCTCAGCTGCACAACCACCCTTACCGTTTTCCAAGATGGGTCTCTCTGTGCCTTATTAGGTTGTTTAGCCAATTGGAAAGGCTGGTTGTTTTCTACAAGGCACGAGCATTTTGTCTTTTCTATTTATTTGATAAGACAATCACTATCTTCACCTGTAATGAGTGAGTTTCTATAGCTATTCATTTATTTCTGTTACCTGGTCCTGAGTCCTCTATGTTCAACATCTTTCTCCTATTTGGCATTACATTCTCCATGCTCTTTTCTTTCCATTTCTGGGCATTAATCTATGTCTCAATGGGACATACTTCTTCTTTTTTTCTTTTTTTTCAAGACGGGAATATCCTTCTCTGACAGGATGATGCCAGCTGCCCAAGCTTGTAACAATACTTGTTTTTGAAGGTGATACTTTTGCAATCCAAAGTTCTCTTCCGAACTCCACGAGTGTTAATTCAGAAATCCCTTTTAAAGTTTTATGAGCTCCATTATCAAGTGTATTTTAGCACAGGTAACAAACGTATTACCTTAATATAATTCTTCGTGGAAATAATCTATCGAAACTTATTCCTATATATTCGGAAGTCTCGTATGGAAGGTTTATGGAAGGTTTGGAAGCCCTACTCGGATGAAGTAGAGAATCATAAGTTGACAGGTTGAACCCTGTAAACCACTGTCTTATTAATTTAAAATAACATTGTTCTAACCCAGAACCAGTCCTCTAATGCCCTTTTGTCTTGTTGTTTTCAAAGTTTCAAACTAGACTAAAAATTGCTCCAAAGGCGAAGATAATAAATATTGGGATACCTTGGATAAATTCATCCCAGTAAATTAAGTCAAACATAAAGGTTGTTGTCATCAGCCAAAAACTATTAAACCTGCATATTGGCAGTTCCTCAAAAGTTCAATGCATTTTCTCAAGGCTGACTTTATGTTTTGCACAGATTCATAACAGCCTCCAAGAAAATCACAGAGAATGATCATTCTACTAAAATCTAATGGAATGCATACATTTTTATTTTATATATATATTTATTTATTTATTTAGCTTGAAGTGTGAAAGGAAATATATATAAGGATTTGAGTTTGAATCTATTCCTCACCTGATGTAATACAGTTGACAGAGACAACAGACTTCGCCAGAGATAATGCGTTATCATCTTGTCTGTGCACATCAAAGATGTGGAGTCTAGCTGGCAGTGGGCATTAGTACCATTGCCATGTAAGCGCAAACAAAACAAATCTTTGACAACAAGTTTAGCAAACGGAAACTTGAAGGCAAAGCACTGCAGCCTGTACGAGATTTTAGAAAACTACCCTTCAAACTCACGAGATTTTCAGAAATTCACTCTTGCAGCTTCGCTAATTTGTACAATATTTTATCAAATTGACTAATTCTCTACAAAGCCGGGAAGATTATCTTGAACTGAAGCATTTCATTTAGTAATCAGCTCGAGTTCGATCACGTGCAAGTCCCCGTCCAAAATGTTAGCCAAATCAAGCTTTAGGGGTGAACATATTCAGGCAGTGGATAGAGAGGGCACGTGGAATTAGTCGTAGAGGGTTGGGGGCGGCAACACTGTCGGTCGCCTGGGCTAGTCAACAAGCCAATTTTCAGCAAAATGTCGTATCTCTCCACGCCTGACACAGCGGCTCTAGTCTGGTCCTTATATATATATATATATATATATATAATGGTTTATTGTGTTGACCGAAAACTCGTGGCAGTTTTACCTATTACGTCTCAGGCCTTCCTTTCATCGATCATCTATTATTGTCTAGATGCTTCTATCTTCACCAGTGATTCTTTCTCCACCTCATCTACTCAATTATTAACTTAACAAGATTCTCGGCTCTAGAAGGCGGCTATTTAACCCTCGGGAAATCTCTTGGCTCCCATATATATTTTGCCAAGACCGTAATACTCATCAAATTTCATTGTACAAGCCATGGAACCTCCTCATCTTTCAATGCCTGAGACTTCGTGTTCCCATAGCCCGCTATACTCTGGACTTGAAAGTATTATATCGACCGTGAAGCAATCATGTGTTCAAATTATTGTTTTGGCCTTTCAATTATCGAAGATTTGGAAATCTTTAGTATCGACGCTGACCAGATTAAATAAAGGCAAAGAATTTGCAAAAGAAGAATCGGAGGTTCAGAAAAATGTCGGTTCCTTAAAAGCTGAATTCCTGAATATCGGTTTTCTTATCAGAATTTCAAGCGTTGGGGTTTTAACAGATGCTTTTTCCGTTCCTTCCTCCCTTCCTATCTCTCTCGGTTCGTTGATGCAGGTGGAGGGGTGAAATCTGTTAGCGCTTGTTAAACAGGCCAGAATTTGATACCCTTACACATTAAACGCGCAGCGTTCCGGAATTCCGTGGTCATCCGTTTATAGGGTATTAAATGCTTTTGGGATTAACGAAGAAAGAGTGCCCTTAGGGTTTCCAGTTTTCTCATCGGCACCCTTGGCAAAGGAATACCGCTGATTCAATCCAAACCCTGCATGCTCCATTATTCAAATTCGTTAAAATTTTGTGTGCATAAAGGGCGGTGCATCTGGAACCATCGCTTATTAAACAATAGTAGGGCATATCTAATAAGAACTTTGTCCTAGGAAGGATTCAAACTGGTTGAACTTTTGAAGAAGCTGGTGATTTCTTGAGGTATTGGAGGATATTGATCTTTTAGTGATTTTCAATGTGAGTTTTAAGTTGGTATCCATGGATGATTTTGAGAGGGAAATTATCATCAATTTCGATCAGACTGGCGGCATTGATCCTCGGTTGAATGCTCAAGCTGCAGCCTATTGTCAACATGTGAAACTATCACCTTCAATCTCACAGCTTTGCATACAAAGATTTAGTGCCAGCAATTATGCAGAAGTGCAGTTCTGGTGTTTGCAGAGTTTGGAAGAAATTGTCAAGCTCCGTTATACTTCATTAGATCAGCAAGAACAACTGTTTATCCAAAAATTATGTTATGTCCTTCGTATGTGTGGAAGGATCGAGAATGGTATACATCCAAGTGTGTATCTCTCTCAAGAATTTGTGTTACCTCAGGCAGCCGCAGTCTCAAGGAGGAAAGTCATGGAAGTTTGAAGGCCAAGATAGCTCTATCTTCTATTGCGGTGTGGACAATATCCGCTCAATAGCTATTGTAGTTAATGGTATACCGTATTATACACAAATTCTTCAAAATTTCCCAAGGCAATGGACAGAAGACAATTTAAGAACTACAATTACTTGAAAATACTTGATTAAATGGAGAAACATGACATTGTGGGCGTTGAAACTGACGGAACTCAACTTACTTATTTGATAAAATTTTCACGCCACAGTCATAGCATTACACAACGTGTAGGGCTTATAAGGTCGAAAGGGTTTGAAACTAGCTCTAATACCATGTGTAAAAACCTTAAATTTTAACTTTCAGAATTTAAACCGTAAATCTCAAAATCCATAAGTGTAAAGCTCTCAACTTTTCGAAATTAACAATCATTCACAAAATTCATACTACATCGTTCAAAATGGGATTATTCAAGCAGAACATATATATCAATTGACTAATTAATAATAACCTGGAACCGTGTTTGAAGATGTTCCTGATCCGCCATAGCTTCAGCTTCCGTTACCAAACCGTTGTTTTCCTCCCAGCGTCTCTGAGGTCAACCTCTCCGGTCCCCAGATCCAGAAGACAAGTCTTCTAGCCCCCGTGCCCAAAACTCCAATAACAATCGAGAGCATTCCATAACTTTTGTTAGAACTCTCGAACTCACTGTTCAAGTCTCATGCAGTTACAACTCCTCTGACAGCATCCAGGTCAGTGTTCCCACTCACTACCCATGCTCATCAAGTTTACCCCTCTTCCCTTTTTATACACAAACTCCATTCCTGATATTTATTAGAATATGATTTTTAATAAATATCTTTGAAAAATATCTTAAAAATATTATATTTTAATAAATATCTCAGATTTATTAAAATATCTTAAAATATTATATTTTAATAAATATCTTAGATTTATTAAAATATTATAGTCATTAATGTAGATATTATAGGCATTCATGGGGATATTGACTTATCAATTAAGTCATTTTTATGGAGATATTGACTTTACTTAATTATTTTAAGACTTATTTATTTATTTTGAATAATGCTCTACCACGCATACTCATATAAGAGTGGTACATGTGTTTAGTCTCTAGCTTGATGTTCCATCATATCTCTGCATTACAATATTCAGTTCGTTACTCTACTTACTTAGTTTCTATACTAGCAGGTATGTATATTAGTGCAGTACACGTGATACATGCATATGTAGCTATCATATGCAGGTCTCATATGCATGCTAATATTTCTAAGTTCCATATAATTCGAGTTGGTTCGTTACAAACACAAAAATGCCCAACTGTTGTAGAAGTTCTATCCTCCAGAAAACTATGTTGGCCCAGTATTTCTGCATTGTTGGGTGACTTGAGACTCTGATTTTCCCCCTCAAAACTGCCCAGAAAATTCTATAAAATTAGGGTTGAACTCCTTGCCAAAAACCTAGAAAACCCAAAAAGGGTTTTCCCTAGTTTTGACCCTCCAAATTTGACCTCCCACAACTTGGCCCTTCTCGACAACCAGAACTCTACACCTGTAGTTGAGACTGATGTTTTCTGCTCCCATGCTAGGAATCCCCTCACAATAATCTTCCAACCAAAATCCCAACAACCCAACTCCTCAAACCTCCAGCCAAGACTCCTCTCGAACAACCACAGAAATGACTGCGTAGTTTTGTAGGTGATGACGCAATCTCTAAGCCCAAAAATTCGTACTGAAGGATGTGCTCTCTCTCCTACTAGAAATCCACCTCCTCTAGTCTGGAAATTGGCCAAGAAACACCCCAACAACACTGTTCTAGCAATCCCCGACACCACTTCTCCTCAAAGATTGTGTGGCCTCTCCTTTTGCGTCTCTGCTGAACCAGAATTGTGTGTTTCCTATAGGATGCTTCTCTCCTAGTCTCCAAACAAAAATGGAAGCCTTCCTAGGGTCACACTCGAGGTCCACCGAAGAAAGGATGAGCTTCATTCCTTGGGAAGCTCTTGTGCTAAGAAGCATTTTGTAGCTTAGTTGAATAGCCAAAGCAACAATCAGATATCAAAATGTCAAAAAGCCCCAAATGATGCTTCCTTCCTCCTATTTATGCTTGATGGTCTTGGGTCTCATGTGGGTCCCTCCTATGATTTCGATCTCACTTAGGAAAATCAAATTATTTACCAAGTGGTACGTATTATTTTGTGGGTGAGTGGCCCCCACATTCCACTAAATTCTCTTCGACCCACTTTTCCTAAGTTTCTCCTGCAAAAAATTTCTCAGCACCCAAATTGCAAAAATGGAAATTCTTCTTAGCAAATTAATTCAATTGGGGACATTACAGTCCTCTCCACCAAAAATTGATTGTCGTCAAGCAATGCCTGAACAAGCACCCTCTCGATCAGTTGACCCCAACAATCTCTACACACAATACCAGCGTCCCAAATGTACCACCCAACCATCCTTGATCTCTACCCTGTCTTGCCAGGATCCCAAGCCATCCTGATCAGCGTGAGGCTTATGTTGCTTCACTCAATGTCCAACCTAGTATAGGTACCCGAAGCCCTCCACATACCATCAGTAAATAGAGCATCATGATCATATAAAGTCATGTTTGTCTCCATGTGCAACTGCTCTACTAAGTCATACATCTCATGTACTCCAAGGGTGGGCACCTAAAGATACAATCCAACTCTTGTGGAAATAAATTCTTCCCTGCACGAGCTTCCCTTCAACTCCCCCTGCTGATCATCCGTCCATGCTGGTGAAGTCCCCCACGCCAACAAAGAATCACTAAAATCCAATGGAAGGTCAGAATGATCCCCCATGTCGAACCCAGCTCACTCCCAAGGGTAGCTGAACTGTCAAGTATTGTGATTCCAGGGACCCACGCCCATCGCAGGAGGGAACTATCATGCAAACCCTACAACACTCTGGTCATGACTAATTGTCTAACATGCTCATACCAAAGCCTCATCTCCTGCAACTCTCATCCATAATATTTGTGATGATCAAGGTTATGCCCAACCTACCAAGGGGACTCAACAATGCCTGTGCCTATCACTCTATGGTTGGCCCCAATCCTGAACAACCACCTACCTCTCCATACGATGAAAACCTCGGTGATCCCCCATGTGTCAACCTAATAAGGAACTGGATCATCGGCTATCCTGACCGTACTCACCAAGTAATGGAGTGTCCTCCACATCAACTGGATCCCTGAATCCCATGACCATACTAGAGGTCCACAACTCCCAATTCCCAATGTCTATTGTTGTTACATACTTCTAGTTGTTGGGACCCCTTTGTGCCTCGACTCTAGCCCTTGTACGTATCCCATGGATGGGCACTCAGCATCAAGAATTTGTCTCTCTTATGATGAAATGCTTTGCTCCTGCCAGACCGCATAACGAAATCTGCTATCCCAACTCCCAGTGATGTACTTGAGTACTACTTGGAGCCTAGGCATCCTCCTACTAACAAGGACTATCATCCCCTGTACCTCATACTCACATAACAACTCGAGTTGTCCTGTCGGAAGTGTCCCCTGCAGCTCGCTCACGGTCACATCCCCAAGTGTGAACTCAGGGGTGGAGCATATGCCACCTCTCTAGCAAACCACACACTCCCCAGACCTGTACCTGTCAGCTCGTGCCCTGATCAAATCCCACTGCTGAGAATTCTCTCTTTGGCCACTCTGTGCCCCAACTATTTGCCTCGAGCAAGCCTCCTGGATCCTGTTACTCGCGATGAAGCCATCAAGGAACAACATCGGACTTTGATACACCTGCAAACAATGTGGAAGTGAGAACGGCGTGCAAGTCCCCATGGATATCATCAAATGATGCTCATCTACATTCTCATTGATCCGTGGTGAGTTACACCCACCGTCATGTCGGTCACCTCTATCAAACGATCTCCCTAAAGGTGACGCTCCAAACCCCAAATGGTTGGCATCACGCATCACTACCTACGGCCAATAATTCATGCGCTCCCCTGCATAAAAATGTGTATCTTTGTGCCCCTTGGCACACGCCTGCACCCCTTTGTGCACTGCTCAACACCACTACCAATTGCCCTATCATCATGTATCAGTCGGTAGCCCTCCTGTGATGATGTAGTTGTCACTCCATGTGAAACCTCGAGGTGGTGTGAGTCGCTCCTACTCCGCAGTGCACGCCCGCACAACTCGACACTCCACCATACACCTCTATGCTCCTCTCCAGAACACTGAACTTCGTGGTATGACTCTATGCACCATTGAACACCTAAGCCAACTACTACACCACCCTGCATCATCGGCCATCCCACATCTACGACTCTGTTAGTGACCCCACCATGATGTGGGCTACCCCTCCTCATCTTCCCTGGTAGACCTGAGTGGTCTATCTCCTCACATGCTAATGGGAATGAGTCAATGACACTAATGTGCCTAGCCTCCATGGCACCTGTGTCCAATGTGCCCATGAGAGAGCACTATCTCCATACAACGCGTCGTCTGGTGGCCTGCCGATGCCACATCCTCTAGCCAACCCCTGCTAGAGTATGCTACTCTCCCTGTGACTCCATGTGCATCCAACATGCCCAAACAACCCATGGGTTCGGCTCACGAACCCCTTGACTACTAGTACCAATGAGAACTCCCCCAAGGAATGAGTGCACTCAGTCACTGATTTCACTATCCCACCGACGCCATAGCCATCCTGCATCCCAGATATATGATAGGAAGCCCCACCTGGATCCCAATTCCAACCTGGGCCTCTAGCATCTCCAATGTCTAAGAGCTCGTGCTGAGCTTCACTTCGGACTACGATCATCTCTACAAGGCTAGCCCACTCCACCGGGTACCAACTCAGAATCACTCGCCATCCAACCCCAAGGGAAGGATCAAATGCACGAACACCCATACACAGAACAAACCCTCCATCCTATGAATGTTGCACCCTATGCAGCTCATGTCGCCTCGTCTTGCTAGTCGGGTTAACACATATAATCTGACTAGGTAACTCTGCCTCTCCCCCACCAATGTGCACAGATAACATATAAGTGCTACTAGCCCCATCTATATATATTCGAAGAGGGCTGCTTTGACGCTCCAAGGTGTACTTCTCTAGTTGTGTTACTGTGAAAATTCTATAATGTAGAATTCCACTGCAACTACTGATTATATTTCTTCTATTGCATTCTCAACACAATTATTTAACATTTCACTGTGTTAAATATTGAAATAAACTATGTTGCAGACTTCATGATAAATAAACAACATGAAAGAAATAACACAAGCATTCACACATAGACACCGTTATTTTTGGACAATTGTCCTCGGAAAAACCCAACTCGGGAAACTGGTGCAGCAGATCTGAGGGTTTCTTCAATATGCAAAAATTATGAGTACAAATGTGTGATTGTAATTATCAATCAATCACCTGAAGAAATCTGATGAGAATAGGTTAGTGAGACAATTCTCACTTTACCACGAAGTTCTGGCACTAACCTACACCCACACTGAGTAGCTATGCGTGATCTCTGCGCAGTGACCGTGTCCCCCACATTGTCACTGCATCACTGTTGCTACTGCTTGTTGTGACTACCTCTGTGCTCACTGATGGGTGAGACTAGAGTTTTCTCCCCTTCCAGAAATGTCCTCCGGATACTGGATGAACCCTCCGCTGCCTCTCTAACTGAAATCGAAACTCCCTCTGTTGCTCTGTGCTGGCCCAACGTAACTGCTACTAGGCTATCTCTGCGTTGTTGATGTGGCTCCCTTCTCTCTTCTCTCTCTGTACTCTCTATGCTTCAGAAACCCTCCCTCCTAGAGATTTCACCTTCCCCTCTCTACAATCGAGAATCACTTCGATTCTTCCTTCGACTGAAGAAATCGATCTCTAGATTCTTTCTCCGTCTGATGTGTTTTCCAAATTCCCATCAAGCTCTCCTTTATAATCTTTCACTGACTCATCAATGGCCAAGATTAAATCATAATCAAGGGCTAAGATTAACTGAGAGTTGATCCATGACTTCATCTAGAAGATTCACACTTAGTTTAATTAATACCCTTTAATTAATTAGTTTCCCTAAATTTAGACTTACGAAAACATTAAAAAAATGATTAACTAATTTAATTAAACCACCTCTAAGTGGAATTTTCCAAAATCCTTTCTGGGTATTATGGAATACATGTGTCTTAGCCTATATACAAGATCACAAGGCTAGAGCACATCCGATGCTACCATAAATCAACACTCCCTCTTAGTGAGGAAAGTGCTCTAGCAATACAACTCTATTTGCTACTCTGAACTTCTGTAACATCTCCTGCTATGCTGTTGATGCTACTCACCAACACCGCACAAACATTGCCACTGTACTGCTGCTGCCAACTGCTACTGTACTGCAACTCCCTCTTTCAACTGCGCTGAAGATCCATTGACTACTGAAATGGATTTTCAGTCATACCCAACTGTTCTTTGAACTGAGTGAACTTAATCCTCCCTAGAGCCTTAGTGAGTATATATGTTGTCTGTTCTCCTGTGGGAATGTATTGGAGTTGTACTGCCCCACGCTGAACATAGTCTCTGATAAAATGACACTTGATGTCAATATGTTTGGACCGATCATGAAATATTGGATTTTCAGAGAGTTTGATACAACTTTGATTGTCACAGTAAATGCTAGTCGGCTCCATTCTGCTCCTGAATAGACTCACAAGAAGTTTCCAAAGCCAGATGGCTTCGCATGTAGCTGTACTAGCTACCATGTACTCTGCTTCAGTTGTGCTCAATGCTACTGACTTTTGTTTCCTGCTGCACCAGGACACCATTCCTGATCCAACGCTGAAACAATACCCAGAGGTACTTTTCATGTCCACTGAGCTTCCTGCCCAATCTGCGTCTATGAATCCACCAAGTCTGACATCCTCTCCTCGGCCATATCTTATACCAAATCCAACTGTTCCTCGTACATACCTCAAGACGTGCCTTGCTGTTGCCCAGTGCACTCTCTTGGGTTCCACCATGAACTAACTAAGAGTGTTGACAGCAAAGCAAATGTTTGGTCTGGTGTTAACTAGATACATCAATGACCCGATGAGTTGTCTGTATAAGGTGGGGTCTACTTCTGCATCTTTTGATGCATCTATATTTTTTCAATTGGTGATCACGGGTGTGGCCATGGGCCTACAATCCTGCAATCTGAACCTCTTCAGAATTTCTAAGGCATACCTCCCATTCCCCATGAACATATCTCCATTCTTCTGACAGACTTCCAATCCTAGGAAGTAATGCATCAACCCCAAATCCTTCATGTCGAATTCAACTTCTAGATTTCGTTTGCAATCCTTGATGAGCCTAGATGATCCAGTGAGAAATAGATCATCTACATATAGTACTAATACCAATGGCTCATCATCTACCAGCAAATAGTAAAGATTGGAATCTGCGTCACTCTTGACAAACCCCATTTTTTGCAAATAGCTAGCTATTCGACCATACCATGCTCTCGGAGCTTGCTTGAGCCCGTATAGGGCTTTCTTCAATCTGCACACATGAGACTTCCTTTCATGAGTCTCAAAACCCTCTGGCTGTTCGATATATACCTCTTCCTCAATCTCTCCATTCAAGAATGTTGTCTTGACATCCATTTGATGAATCCCCCATCCCATCTGCACTGCTAAGGATACGACAGTCTGGATGGAGATATATCTGGCATCTGGTGCGAAGGCCTCTTCACAGTCAATGCCTTCTCAGCATACCCTTTTGCCACGAACCTTGCCTTATATTTCTCTACGCTACCATCTGCAGCGTATTTGGTCTTGTAGATCCATCGTGATCCAACAACTGATCTGCTCTGAGGTCTAGGCACAACTTCCCAGACATCATTTGTCATGATAGAAGCATACTCATCTATCATAGCATCTACCCATACCTAGTGTTGAACAGCTTCCTGGAAGCTGGAAGGTTCCTCTACCTGAGCAACCAAAGCCTGGTACCTGTCAGTAGGTCTACACTGTCTCTTCCCATTGCTGGGAGTCCCAATAAAGTTTTTTGCATCCCTCAGTATCTGCTAAGCTTCCTTGTTGATCCGACCACTGGTGGAAGGCTGCTCTCTCAACTCTTCCTCCGGATCTGGCTGTTCCTCAGACTGAGTATCCTCCTGATCTTCTTATGTGAAAATGTTAGTACCTGTACTAGGTACCAAAGTCTATCTTTCTCTCTGTTCTTCTTGGTGCACTTGCTGCTCTTGGACCAGGGGAACTTCTACAATTTGATCCACTGTCGGCGTATCACGCGATTTCTGAAAAGCTCTATCCTCCATGAACTTAACATTGCGTCTTATCACAACCTTCCTGCTGCAAGGAATATAGATCCTATATGCCTTGGAGGTTTCATTGTATCCTACAAGATACCCACTTTCTGCAGTTTGATCAAGCTTGCTTCTCTTCTCGCTTGCTACATGACAGTATGCCATGCTACCAAATATCCGAAGGTGTCCTACCTCTGGTTTCTTCCCTGTGAAAACCTCTTCAGGAGTCTTCTTCCTCAATGCTCTATGAGGAGTCTTGTTCTAGATGTACACTGTCATGCTGCAGGCTTTAGCCCATAAATATCTGGGCAAATCAAGGTCAAATAACATGGCCTTGGCTGCACCTACAATTGTCTTGTTTTTCTGTTCAGCCACACCATTCTATACGGGATTGTATGGCGCAGTCCACTCCCTCCTGATGCACTCCTTTGCGCAGAAATCTGTGAAGTCTCCATCTATGTATTCTCCACCATTATCTGAATGCAATGTCTTGATTTTCTTCCCCATCATATTTTCAACAAGAGCCTTGAATTCTTTGAACTTTTCAAAGACTTCATCTTTCGTCTTCAAGAAGTAGATCCAGGTCTTCCTGGAGTGATCATCGATGAATGTGACAAAATATTTTCCACCCTTGAGAGCGTTAGTGGACATTGGTTCACAGATATCAAAGTGTATCAGTCCTAATATGCTTGCTGCTCGGTTTTCACTTTCTGGGAAAGCCTGCCTTAGCGTACTTCCCAAGTACACATCCTCGGCATACATCATCATGCTCAGTGCTGAGAACAGGTGCCCCATCAACTGTTTCTCTAAGCATCTTCAATGCACCACGGTGCAAGTGCCCCATTCTTCTATGCCAAAGTTCATTCAACCCTTTCTTGTCTTCAAAATTACTATTTATTAGTGCCATTGGAGATTCAAGCTGCAACCTGTATAGTTTGTTGCTTCTAACTCTGATCTGCCTTGTTTGCTTCTTGTTGTAACTCCTAGAGACAGCCTTGAGTTGTCAAAGACCAGTGCCTAGGACATCTTAAGTGACAAGAGGATTGTAAAAGGTATTTTGTATGCTGGTAGGAAGAAACCTCTTATTATGTGATGTTGGTTTAAAGTTTTGATATCGGTTCAAGATATCAGAGACAGAATATTGACAGGAATGACATCTAGTTGTACAGAAAAAGAATCTCAAAAAGTGAATCCAAAGCAATCTTGAAAGTCAATTGTTGTGAGCTGGGCTGAATGTAAAATCAATGAACAATTACAAGGATAAATGGATGTGAAGTACAATGTAGGAAAATGAGGAAAGAAACAGAGTAAGGCAGGCTTATACGAACATAAGAACCAACCCTCCACTAACATTAGAAGAACTACGACCTGTGAGCAGAATTATGAAACAGAAATCGCGCCTCGAGCCATATTTAAAATGTTACAAAACAGAAGACATGAGTATCATCTAGGATAAATTCATATCAACTAGTTGAACATTCGCATTCTGAAAGCTACGATCACAGGAGAATGATGAGAACACAATGAACATTATATTTAAGCACTACTAAGAAAATACATATTGTTCAATAACCTCAGTTGGAATCCACCACAACAACAGCTTAGCTTCATTTCCTTTCCCGGAGGGGATTTTCAGATACACTTTAAGAGAGGATCTCAAAATTTACAAAAGAGAGAATTCACAGTTAACAACTTCTTCTTATGAAGATCCGAAACCTTTTCCTGTTCTCTCATTTCCTTTTTTATAGCTCCATGGATGAGCTTTGAGAAAAGATATTTTCAAAACAAAATATTCTCTGAGGATCTTTTCTATTCGTGGTCTCAATCAAAAACCAAAAAACGGTGATGAGGAAAAACGGCCTCTTATCATATACAACCTGGCCTGACAAAGGCCCTAAATAAAACATAACAGTAAATGAAAAATAAAGAGTGCATTGGGTGAAATCGAGATTTCAACCAGTTTTACATTTCATAAAAATAAAAAGTAAATAGGCCGCATGGGCCAAATCATGAGTGTCATTTGTGATGGCGGTGAGGGGTGCTTGATGGCGGCTGATGTGGCCGAGCTGATGACGAAGATGGCCCGGTTTTGCGACTAGAGGGAGGTAGCGACTGATGAGAAGATGACGATACCGGAGTGCTGGCATATTGACTGCATTTCTGCCACGCGATCTCGCCTGGAGCTGGCATAGTGACAAATGTCTCAACCAGTGCCTGCATATCTGTGAGCTCGATACAGTCTACTCGGATGGCTAAGAATTGTCTAACCTGGCAGAAGAGGAAGCATTCCTTGCTTAGAGCGGCTATGATGGTATCTGCCTTCAAGCAGGCAGTTTTTTCCAGGGGCAAGTTGGCAATGTTCATGATGTCTGACACTTTATGTTCATAATCCGTTAGCTTGGAGAATGCGGAAGTTTCTGGGTGCCAACATGATGGGAGGCCTGCCTCCACTAACTTATTCCACTCTCGATCGAACTTTTCGACTCCAATTGAAAGAAATTTCAAACAACGCAACGCGTTCGCACGAGCGGTCTCCCTCTCGATTACTATTCTAATCTCCATTACCCTTCTGAATCGAACAGTGATTCCTTGTGCTTGCAATTCCTCTGGGCTCAGCTCATTTACATACCGAAAATACCTGTTAGCCATTGCGGCCTTTGCTTCTCCTTCCGCGCACCCTCCCTGCAACTGTACTTCAAATAAGCGAACTGCAAGTTTCTTATCGTCAATCAGGGTGAGGTAATTCCAATGCTGCCTGACCTCTGCCATTATATCAGTCCAAATTAGGCGTCTAGCTTCTAGGAGAGTCATGTTACCCTTCAACCGAGCAGTCAAGTCTCTGATCCACTTATACTGCGCCTGTTTTTCTCTTTGTAATTTCTCGACCTCATTCTGCAGGGACGTTACCACCTTCTGATTCGTAGCCAACGTAGCTTCCATCTCCTTTAGTCTTTGGCGAGTTGTACGTGCTTCACTTTCTGAAACCTTTAACTCTGACAGGGCCTTAGTCAGCTGTTTTGGGGTGGTTCCAGGCTCATTGGATGTTGGGGCTACGCATACATGTTGGTCCCATTTTGCCTGCAAGTCAGACAATCCATGTTTTAGACTTGCAATCTCTGCGGTTTTTTGGGTATTACCTTCCTACTCCTTAGCCAGTGAATCGGCAAGAGCCGATTTCTCCTTTTCCACTTGGATCAATTCATTCATTTGCACATGCTCCCCTCTGGGTATATTTGATTTCTTCTTCAGCTCAGAGTTCTCCGCTTCCAGATCAATGATGAGCTTTTGCCGAACTGCATCCTTGTCAACCCCATTGTCCTTTACTGCCTTCCTAAGGGTTTCTAGCTTGTTATTGATTGCTCTGGCACTAGATCTCTCCCTCTTCTGGTTTTCTAATACCGAGGCATGCTTCTCCTCAAGCTTCCTCAAGGCGAGTGCGAGTTTCACTACTTCATCTCGCAACATGTCTCCGACGCACTGGTGCAAGCCAAGCTTATCTATTAGCGGAATATTATCCAGGTTCAAGGCAATCTCTAGGGCTCGGTAATGACTTCCATCGGTTGAGGGCTGCAACACTACCTGTGAAATAGCAAATATGAGTTGTTCCTTGTCCATGTCTAGCTCGGTAGTAAGTCGGGTATGGTATTTATCTATAAACCCGGCCAGTTCAGCCCTGAGCTTTTCTCGTGTGGTCCTATTCCTAGTGCTCATCTCCTCTCTCACTTCTGCCCTCTCAACTGAAATTGCCTGTGAAAGCCCAGAAGGGCCTGACGCAGAGGCACCATTGAAAACAACCATGAAACCTGCCCTGTTTTTATCAGACGATCCATATCGGGAAAACTCTTCCTGAGATGGCTCCTCCCATACATTCTCTAGCCCTTCCGTTCTCTGTTTCTTATAGGGATGAGCTCCCTCATCAATGTTCATGCCCTCTTGACTTCCTGAGGCGTCTAAATCATCTGCTTGTCCCTTCTTTTCCGTCTTCGCGGACGCATTGTCGCCCCTCCCTTCTGCGGCTGAAAACTCGGCCTCCATCTGTACATCCAAAGGCCACGTATCAAGGTTAGCTCGCCACTCAATGAAGGGCCTAGTCTCATGTATATAAGCAGTTGACTTTATTTTCCTTTTCCTATTGGAAATGACTCCTTTCGAGTCATAAGGCCAGACTTTTCCTTGTAGCAGGTCCATCCCTTGCAGTAATGTTTCCACAGTGGAGAGGGCATGTCTCGAATTTATGGTGAAGGGACTGACAAAAGTTGGGAGCTTGAGAATGTATCCTTTCTTCGCGGGCACGAAGTGGATTTGGTCAGCCTTCAAGGTTTTTCGAATAAATTCGAGGGCAAAAATCCGCATGGCTGGAAAAACCGGCAGACGGTAGGGAGGTACTTCCGCGCCATAGACTCTGATCTCCGTGTAATCATCATATAGGTACCAGTCCCCTGTGCTATCTTCCTCGTCAAACTGCAGCCAGTCATTCTGCTCAGGAAATATTCTAGGAGGAGGACTCTCATGTATTATGGCATAGGCTATGGACATGAACTCATTTAAGAATCTAGTATACCCCTTTCCCCCAGGCTGCTGACGAACTAAAACGTTCCACTCAAAGACGGTTTTGGGCAGGGCATTTGTCCTCGAGAGCTTCTCTAGGCTGAGGCTCTCATACTTATCAGTGTGCTCAAACAAGAATAGGTAAAATACTAAAGAACAAAACCTGAAAGACTCAGTAGAAGGGAATTCCTGAAACTGGGTTTGAATAGTCGAAGCTAGGAAAACGGGAATATTTAAAAGCGTACCCTTTTGTATCATGAGCCATAGAAGAGCTATACATTATTTTGACACCTTTTCGACCTCCCGAAGCCCTAACAACCCTAAAATAAGAGCTAGGACTGGCTGCACATTATCTCTAAAGGTAGACAAGAGAACAACATCAGAAGGCGAGAGACCTGTTAGGCGAGAATCTGAGAGGAGGTTGAGGAAGTCGCTCTGTCATTCCCAAGGTAACTTTGAAAATTGACAGGAAAAAGAAACCTCAGTGAACTCGACATAATTTTGACTGTGAGAAAAACGAAGGCCTTTCTTTATGAGTTCAGGCAATATTCGGAAAATCTTATTTCCTTGAGCAGAGAGGAACAAATCCCTACGCTTGTCATAAGCTTCACCAAGCCAACTAATGAATTCGAGACCTGGGTATGTGGTTGGGGCGACTTGGTAGTACAGACCCGACTCAACGACTCTGAACCTATCTTGACCTTTTAAATGACCTTCGAACAACTCGAGTCTGACGCAGACTACACTGAAAGGGTAGAATGGGTCATGAATTCGCACATGGGCATCGATAAGAGGTTCAGGTCCAGGGGCAGCCCTGACCTCACGAGCTTGTGGGGTTTCACGTTCAAACTTTCTGGACATCGTTTTCCTCATGACCATTTGAACAGCAAAAACAGAAGGAAAATGGTGGGACGAAGGAATGACTAAATACCTGCAAACAATGAAGAAGCCCGAGGGGAAAGTGATGGTTGGAAACGACCTCGAACTGGAGATTTAACCTTCGCTGCACGACAAACCCGTGAAAAACAAATATTTTACCTGGTCTGGGAATAAAACAAGATTATATCGGGCCGAGTTTTGCAGAATACAAGGTGAGGGTGACAATTGTAGGGATGACATCATAAGGACATCGACAATGGGACACGTGGCAGTGGGTTATTGGCTTTCGAGAGCCGAGTGGGTGAGAGCCACGTGCCGGGTTAAAGCATGTACTAGTTTCGTACTGCCTTCCCTAGACTTACCTTACCTTTACTTACTTGCGCCTGATGCCCTTCTTGATGCGCCCACGTTAGAATTTCGGTGGGGGTTCACAAAGGTCTTGTGCTCCATTCCATCACCCCACGGAACGTTTGCACTTAGTCCACCACCAAGTGACGTCACCTTCTCCGGGGGGTGAACCTTCCTGTCCTTCCGCCTTCTCTTGATGCCCCCAGAATATCTTGCTCAAGCTCCACATCTTGGTGTCTCCGCCATATGGAACGTGGCTTTCTCATTAGGTTGTTTCACACATCAAGTCTCCCTTCCGCGCTTGTGCCTTAAGAAAATTTCCTGTCAAGGTATCTTTCAACTTACTCACCCAGCCATCCTCTTAAATCTCTTCGTTTTATCTCGGCTGCTCTTTTTTCTTGGTGTATGGGGTGGCTAAACAACACTTCCAACTTGAGTGCTTGACATATACCTTCTTCCCGATAAAGTGTATGTCATACCCTTTGTCCTGCAACTGGGATACTGAGATTAAATTCATCCCAAGCCCCAGCACATGTAGTACATTTGTGACCTTGACACTAGTTCTGGCTTCCATCTGAAACACTACGGCTCCTCTCCCAACTGGAGTGCATTTCGTGTTATTCTCCATAGTGATTTGGAAGTTCATCTGCTCCTCCCTATAGCTCGAGAAATATTCTCGTACTCCAGTCATATGAGTTGAAGCCCTGTTATCAATATACTAGACTCCTGCAGATGTTGAACTTGACAAGCATGCACAATCCTCTTCTAACCTTGAGGATAAAACATCTAAGTCTGCCATACTTATCTATGCTTTCTTTTCTCTATGTTGCTTCCCTTCTGAAGCTTTTGGTTTGCGCAGTCTCCTCTCTGACCCTGCTTCCTTTGGATCTGACAGCTCTGATACCATGTGAAAATTCTATAATGTGGAATTCTACTGCAACCACTGATTATATTTCTTCTATTGCATTCTCAACACAATTATTTAACATTTCACTGTGTTAAATATCAAAATAAAATATGTTGCAGACTTCACGATAAATAAACAACATGAAAGAAATGACACAATTATTAACACATAGACACTGTTATTTTTGGACAATTGTCCCCGGAAAAACCCAACTCGAGAAAACCGGTGCAGCAGATCTGAGGGTTTCTTTATTATGCAGAAATTTTGAGTACAAATGTGTGATTGTAATTATCAATCAATCACCTAAAGAAATCTGATGAGAATAAGCTAGTGAGACAATTCTCACTT
Organism: Pinus albicaulis; assembly: GCA_034641835.2. NCBI lineage: Eukaryota > Viridiplantae > Streptophyta > Pinopsida > Pinales > Pinaceae > Pinus > Pinus albicaulis. The sequence goes on along the minus strand of CM076573.1, from coordinate 179,077,275 downwards.
TACCACGAAGTTCCGGCACTAACCTGCACCCACACTGAGTAGCTCTGCGTGATCTTTGGGCAGTGACTGCATCCCCCATGCTGTCATTGCGTCACTGTTGTTACTGCTTGTTGTGACTGCCTCGGTGCTCACTGCTAGGTGAAACTAGAGTTTTCTCCCCTTCCAGAAATGTCCTCCGGATACTGGATGAACCCTCAGCTGCCTATCCAACTAAAATCGAAACTTCCTCTGTTTCTCTGTGCTAGCCCAGTGTAACTGCTGCTAGGCTATCTCTACGTTGCTGCTATGGCTCCCTTCTCTATTCTCTCCCTGTACTCTCTATGCTTCAGAAACTCTCCCTCCTGGAAATTTCACCTTCCCCTCTCTGTAACCGAGAATCACTTTGATTCTTCCTTCGACTGAAGAAATCGATCTCTAGATTCTTTCTCTGTTTGATGTGTTTTCCAAATGCCCATCGAGCTCTCCTTTATAATCTTTCACTGACTCATCAATGGTCAAGATTAAATCATAATCAAGGGCTAAGATTAACTGAGAGTTGATGCATGAATTCATCTAGAAGATTCACACTTAGTTTAATTAATACCCTTTAATTAATTAGTTTCCCTAAGTTTAGACTTAGGAAAACATTAAAATCGATTAATTAATTTAATTAAACCATCTCTAAGTGGAATTTTCCAAAATCCTTTCTGGGTATTATGGAATACATGTGTCTTAGCCTATATACAAGATCACAACGCTAGAGCACATTCGATGCTACCATAAATCAACAGTTACTAGGGAATCCAACCATTCCCCAATGCAAGTTAGTTTGGCCACTAACTCAGCACAAACCACTCTCATGCCCTCTAGCTCCTCATTCTACTGTAGAATGGTCTCTCAAACTGTCGTGGCCTTCCTTTTCAATAATAGAAGGTTAGCCTAGAGTTGTCGAAATTTTTGTGGGTGACTATCATCTGTAAACTCAATCACAACTCTGGATACCTCTGTGTCTCCTGGCCCCCAAATCAACCTGTTGTAGGTGGTTATCATCTGGAAACTCTATCACAACTCTAAGTGCCTCATCAATGGATACATCCTCAACGGATGGCCCTACGGATGTATGCTTAGCAGTCTCCACTAAGCTGCCAATCGAAGCTATCAAAGGGAGCTCCAACAAGGGTGACACCTGCGTCACACTAGGTATGTCTACCTAATCCTCACACCCTTGTGTGCCCTCAGCCTCCTGCTCAATCTCCTCCTCAGGCTCCTGACATCTAAGGCTCGGCCTCAACCAACAGTAATGCCTCCTAGCTCCATCCTCTAATTTTCCTCCTCTATGCTCCTCGAACGAGAAATCCCTCTCAATCCTAGGGTCCAATGCATCGTACTCATCAATCCTATCCATGAAGGACCTCCTCAAATCTACAAAGGTGTTGAGTTCCCTCCCCTTTTCTAGTTCATCCAAAAAAATGAGGCATGGTAGGTTGGCTAGGATGGCCATGGGTATTATTTTGTTGGAGCACGCATGTATGCACATGGCTTCTTTGTTGGATATGACTCAACGTCTCCATCATTTCTTGCATCCTCTCTAGGACCTATTGGTTTTGCTTCCTCAATTGTTGGTTTTGCCTCATCAGCTCCTCCATGATCCCCTGTGTACTCTTCCCTTTATGTGTCACTGGAGTGCCCATAAATTCACCAGTCACTATGCATGCATGGTCAAAACCTCCATGATCTTGCTAGCTCCCCCACAATTAGCCAAGATCATGCTCTGATACCACTGTAATGTTCCTAATAGAAATTTACAATGACAATCAAGACATGTAATAATTTCAACACATAAAATTATTCAGTGAACACACACATAAACAGAAATTGTGCCCAGAACATCAAATTGGCCAATTTTATTATATACAATGACTGGAGTACAATGGAAAATGGAAGGATTGCACCTGGGCTTGCACAAGGCAAGCTACAAGCCTCAGGTGATCAATACAAAAATGCCCAACTGTTGTAGACATTTTGTCCGCCAGAAAACTACTCTGGCCCAATATTTCTACATTGTTGGCTGACTTGAGACCCTGATTTTCCCCCTCAAAATTGCCCAGAAAATTTTGTAAAATTAGGGTTGAACACCTTGCCAAAAATCCAGAAAAACCCAGAAAGGGTTTTCCCTAGTTTTGACCCTCCAAATTCGGCCTCCCACAGCGTGGCCCTTCTCCACAACCAAAAATCTACACCTATAGCTGAGACTAATTTTTCTGCTCCCAAAATGCTAGGAATCCTCTCACAATAGTCTTCCAACCAAAATCCCAGCAACCCAACTCCTCAAACCTCCAGCCAAGACTCCTCTCGAACAACCCACACAAATGACTACGTAGTCCTGTAGGTGATCACGCAATCTCTAAGCCCAAAAATTTGCACTGAAGGATGTACTCTCTCTCCTGCTGGAAATCCACCTCCTCTAGTCTGGAAATTGGCCAAGAAACACCCCAGCCACATTGTTCTATCAATCCCCGACACCACTTCTCCTCAAAGACTGTGTGGCCTCTTCTTTTGCGTCCCTGCTAAACCAAAATTGCATGTTTCCTATAGGATGCTTCACTCCCAGTCTCCAAACAAAAATGGAAGCGCAATCGAGGTCCACCGAAGAAAGGATGAGCTTCATTCCTTGGGAAGCTCTTGTGCTAAGCAACACTTTGTAGCTTAGCTGAATAGCCAAAGCAACAATCAGATATCAAAATGTCAAAAAGCCCCAAACGATGCTTCCTTCCTCCTATTTATGCTTGTTGGTCTTGGGTCTCATGTGGGTCCCTCTTATGATTTCGATCTCACTTGGGAAAATCGAATTATTTACCAAGTGGTGCGTATTATTTTGTGGGTGAGTGGCCCCCACATTCCACTGAAAGCTCTTCGACCCACTTTTCCTAAATTTCTCCTCCAAAAAATTTCCCAACACTCGAATTGCAAAAATGGAAATTCTTCTTAGAAAATTAATTTAATTGGGGACATTACAGCAGCCCTATGATTGTCAACACATAGCATTATGCCAAAGTTCTCCACCCATTGCTCCAGTCAGCTCTCTCTCCCATCTGGCATTCTTCTTGAAGGAAGGCGGGTCATCTATCAGTAGGTACTCTAAGTATTCTAGCAATCATGTACTTTTAATTAATGTTATGGGCATACTACGATGGATAATGGGGCAAATTGGATGATTGACCGATCTCCATTGTATCCTTGTTCCCACACTTCACTTGGGAGATTAGTCTTTGACTCTAGTCCAGTGAGACCTACTTTGAGACCTTAGAATTTAGGAAGGACATTACCGGGGAGGCACGGATTAATAGTGTGTCCAAGGTAATCCACACCACTTTCTATCTCTCTCGATTTTTCCATCTCCATTCTTCAATTTGGTAGTCAATGGTCATTAGGATTGGCACCTTGTATCCGCATCCTTAGTCAAGGCCCCGAAACTTGGCTCGGAGGTTGATGCAACTAAAAGAACAATAAAAGCATATAAAGCCACAATGAAAAAAATGTAAATTGCAAAATATGGTTGGGACAATATTTAACACATAGGCAAAAGCTTAGTATGAGCTCCACCACCCTCATTAGCTATCACCCAATTCCCCAATCATTTAATGTTTTAATCTCAAACAAAGGAACTCTCAAATGACCCAACCCTGATGAGCGATAAATTGCTACATCTTAAATAGGAATTGAAAAAGCATCAAGCAAGCTTGGGCTCCTAAGCTAACTACCAAATAAAGACAAATCATTAAAGTAAAAGGTGCACCAAAGGGGTGGAAAAAGCAGGCTAAGGAAAGGGGTAACTCGTGCCACCACGATTGCTCCCTTCTTACATCATTACACTTAGGATGCTAGGCCCCCCATTAGTTGGTCTCATAGTTGTGGAATTTTCCTTAAAGTCTCTCCCATTTCATGACCACCATGTCACACACACCTATGCATTGATGGGTCAACCTGGAACATGTCACTCCCCTTGGAGATTGGAAACACCTAATAAGGTTGTTGACCTAATCATCCCTAACATAAGTGAGGTAACTTGTTTACAAGTCATAACCTAGTTAGACACTTGAAGGTGAGTTTTGTGGGAAGAATTTTTGTGCCTCTAACATTACATATGGTTCACCACGACACTTTAATAGTTTCATGTCCCAAATGAAGGTGATCTCACTTGATCTTGATACATTTTGTTTAGGTGCAGATATGTAGGAGAGATCCCTTCAGAGATAGCTTGACTCTTCTTCAGCACCTTCCAGAGGATACTTTCCCCTATTCTGAGAGCAGACCTGATTTTGTGGCCCCTCTAAAGATGAGCGATGGGCCTTGAGCAACTTTCACATGCTTCTTGATGAGCCTCTAGATGTTGAAGCGTTGAGCTTGAAAGCTTGGGCATTGCATTATCTGATGATGTGCCCAGATGGACACAAGATGCCTCCAAGTTGACCTTGACACTATTTGATGGGTGGTACCTGTGAAAATTCCTAGATCTGACAATCTTAGGAATCCTACTGCAACAATCTGAGTTTACTTCTCCTATTATGTAAATGACATTTACAAAATTAATTCAGAACGAATTATTGAAGTAACTACTAAAGCAGCCTACACTTAATTAAATATGATTCCGAAACAAGGAAACTGAGCAAAAATCAATCACACATAGGACACCTTTATTTTGGACTAAGTCCCCAAAATAACCCAATGCGAGAAAACCGGTGCAGCAGATCTGAGAGTTTGTATTATTAAGCAGTAGGAATTTCTGAATACATCGTTGAATACCTCAAGGGTTATTCAGTTACAAAGAGAGAAATATTGGCAGACATAATGTGAGTTTTACCTCACTCAATCACTGGAAAATCTGGCTGATTCAGACACTGGAAGAGTTGCCCCTAGAGGTCTCTGCACAGTCACTACGTAGGCCCTGTGTCACCTTCTCTAGGCACTTTGTCACCCCTGCAATGGATCAATCTGACTCCCAGTCACACCCCAGCTCCCAGCTTCTGGATCTGATCCGACAGCTAAATCTGGGAAACCCTTTCAGCCATTGCGTAGCCCTGCATGGCTCTGCGTCAGCCTGTCTGACTCTGCACTAGCTATGTTGGACGTCTCTCTGCCTCTCTCTGTTGATGATTCTCCGACTGAGTGTAGAAATCATCAGCAGAGAGAGGCAGAGAGACGTCCAACATAACTTTATAAAGTCACTTTAGGAGAAAAATTAAATTCTTTTGGACACTTTTCCCTAGGCCAAGGATCAAAGCCTTAGGGAACCACCTGTCCTCCAGTAACCAAATTTCAACACTGAGAAAATCTCTCTCTGGAAGCTACTCTGCCTCTCATTGCACTTAATCACTTAGATCTGATCTTCGTCTGAGAACTACTCCATCAGAAGAATTCGATCTCAAGATTCACTCTATGTGTGTTTCCAAATGACCCTCAAGCCTTCCTTTATAGTCTTTTAGTTGAGAAATCAACGACCAAGATTAGATCTCTAATCAACAGCTAAGATTATAACATGACTTGATCTTCCCTTTCTAGATCATTCTCACTCTGTTTTATTAATACATTTTAATTATTTAATTTCCCTAAATTAAACTTAGGGTCTCTATTAAATTATTAATTTTTATAATAAAACATCAACTGAGTGGAATTTTCACAAACGGTTTCTGGGTTCTTTGGAATACTAGTGTTTAAGCCTCTCTACCAAATTTGGGGCTTAAATCACTTCTGATGCTACCAAAAAATCAACAATACCATCTTCTAGAGCCCAAATGAGGATGGATATCATTGAGATGACTTGGGAGGGATAGCACATCCCTCTTTGATGCCAATGATTGCCCTAAGAGGTGCCATGTCATTCCCCCATACATGAAAAGGGTGATGTAGGTCATCTTTTGGATGACATCGTAGTGGAGGAGGTGCATTTTTGGAGATGTACACTTGCACTGCACTTTGAGGTTTTCTTGGATTGAGGAACATTCATGGACCATTGCCTCAATTCCTTGATACAATATTCCATATTTTATAGGATAATGTCATAGTGGAGACCATTTTTCTCCCACATAAGTGTTATTTTTGGCATTTTGCTCTGTTTTAAAGCTATTTCCAAGTCGGCTTGTGACCTTTGACATAGTTGAATGCTCAAGTAAGCTTGTTTTAGGGCTTTGCTTGTAAAATCATGAAAAGGTAAGTTGGTTTATTTCCTATAAATAAATGGGAGTCACTTTTCATTTATCATCATCATTCATCACACTTCACTCTTAGGGTTATTGGAGGGGGCACTACTTGCAAAACCTGGATTTCACCCTAGCTTTGGGGTTTAAGCAGGAGGGAAAAACTATGCCAATTATTCGTGTTTAGAAACACACACAATGCGGTGAGACGAAAAACCTCCTAGGATGAAATTCATTGCCAAAATCATAGGCCTACATAGGTTGTTGCATAACTAAACGGTTGTACTAGCATCATTTACATTATAATTTGCAAAAATTGGGTTCACAATGATACAATAAGTTGCTAGCTGATGATCACAACTGTTTCCATGGACTTGTGACAAAATGGGTGCAACACGGCCTACAAGATGCAACAAGAAGACTATATATAGGACTCGACCTCATTTGCAAAAGGACATCAATCAAGTTCGTGGAAGCACAAGAAAAGAAAAGGATACCTAGCGAAGGGAAGGAGCATTTAAGGAAGAGGAAAGCAAAGTTTTTAAGAATTGTTTTTGGGCTATTCACCTCATACGCGCGAGATATTTAGGCATACCTTCTGTTGGAGAAGTATCAAATTACAGTCACACAAGGAAGCTGAGATTTGTCTCTCAAGAAGTTTCCATTGCAAGTCGAGTTTCTTAGGAGAAGAAGCCATCCCAAGCGAAGGAGAAAAGAAGGGTAAAAACTTCTTATTCTTCCACACATGCAAAAGCTACAGTTTATGTAGTCGTTGAAAATTGCAGTCACAGTTGTAGGTTTGAAGTTGAGGTTGAAGCGATGAGTTATAGCAGTTGTGAAGCTAGATTGACTTGGGTTGACTTTGCTAAAAGAAATTTCTTCAAGGGAGAAGTTTGACTTGGTCTTGGAGGGGTTTTGGTCAAGGGTCATAGGTCTTGGAATTCGTCATTTGAAGTTCTATAAAAAAGAGAAGAATTCTTGTGGGTTTTCTTCTCAATAGGAGAGGTTTTGGCCCTGGTTGATGCCTATATCTTGTATCCTCTTGTCTCATTGTTCTTTATTGTTTGGCAGCTATTTGATGATAAGAACACTAACCATAATCAAGTGAAATAAGAAGCTAATCAAGTTAAGTAAAAATGCATCACAAGCAGTTATCAAGGTAAGAGAAATCATCTAATTTGTTGCCCCTAAATTTCTCAACAAGAATGTGTTGTAAGTGACTGATAAAATCAAAGTAGAGGCAAAACTATCTCTACCACTTTATAGAACATGAAATATCATGTCCACAAGCCCAGAATCTAGAAGAAAAGCATAGTCAAACTCTGTCTTTATATTCACCAATAGACAGGTTACATCATATAGACAAGATACAAGATAAACCTCAATAAAATGCCCTTCACAGAGTATAGATAGAGAGAAAGAATGAAAGAAAGAAAAATAATTAAAAGAAGCTTTGTTGACTACTATAAAGAGAAACTCTACCAAACAATGGTCATTCAACCTCACTTTATAGAACTCTAACCATCTTCAACAAGACATCAACCTCATAATACACCTTCGTTAAATCATGATGAAGTGAAGTGAAGTGAAGTGAAGGAGATCTCATGAACCTAACCCATGTGCCTTGTTAGAAGCGAGGAGGAATGGATTGAACACAAACAAATCCAAAATGAACTCTCCCATGAACCTTGTTAAAAGTGGAGAGAAGGGAGGTGCTTGTTAGTTTCTGTAGCATTAGAGGTATTCTAGTCTCGAAACTTTGTGGAGAGGCTAAAACACATGAGATCTCCATAACCCAGAAATCATTTCTGGAAATTCCACCTAGAAGTGTCTCAAATTTCAATTAGATTATTAGTCGCTTTTTAAATATTTCCTAAGTCTAAACTTAGGAAATATGGTTAATTAATCTATATTAATTGAGATAAGGTGTGAATCATCTAGAAACTCACACGGATCGACAAGGAATTAATTTGGGCCCTTGATTAATTTTTAAATTTGGTCATTGGTGCTCCAATAGAGGATTATAAGAATTCGATGGGTAAATGGAGAAAACACTTGTGGAGTTCGATTTCCTTAGCAATTTGATTTCCAAAAAGCAGCAGCAGTTGCTGGAAATCCAGAGAAGGAAGTAGAGAGAGAGGGGCAGGGACAGTTAATCCGCAGGAAAGTTTTTCCAGATCCGGAGAGCACATTTCAGAGAGGTTGAAGAACCACAATGAGGCTGACGCAGGGACTGCGCAGAAGCCTCTAGAGGCAGTTCGATTTTTCTGGAGAGAAGTCGAGTTTTAGTTCCATAGGTCGAGAAAGGGTTCCAGAAGGCTGAAGACACAGTTTCTCAGCCAATGACAGATAGGACGGCAACAGGATCAGTTGATTCAGGTTGTGTGTGGGAAGAGACTGCGCAAGGGTGACACAGGCCTGCGCATACCAACTTGGACGGCTCACTTGGAGCTGTAGTCAAAGCCCAGATTTGCCTGTGGGGTGGGGAAAATTCCTCACTAGATTTTTGCCAGTATTTTTCTCTTTAAGATTGCCAGATTTTGGCATCTAGTTGTGTTAAAATTGGCAACTAGGGCCAAATTCCACTTTGGACAGCTCATTTGATGAAGAAAATTTTTGCATTAAATTCCTCTCTTCGAGAGGACAAAAATTGACCTAAAGATCGTCACATTTGGATAAAGAGAACTGGGTTTTTTAATTTATGTCACATGTAAAATATTAAGGTCGGCCTCACCTTATGTCGACTCATCATAACTAATAGTCACGTCTCTTAACGCCCATCAAATACTATAAATAGAAAAGTCCTCCATCCATATTTGGAATCATCATATCTCATTCTTCTTTCTGAAATAGCCGCAAAAGAAGGCAGTGTCCAATGAAGATGGTAAGGGCAAGGATAGCATCATCAAAAGTCTCCTTGATGGGTCATATTCCATAGGCTAGTGACCAAGGTTGATTGGACTATTTTGTAACTTGATTTGGTGCTTTTATCTTCCATTACAGATCTGAATTTAGGGTAGAGGATTTCGCATTGTTTAAGGGATGATTTATATTATGTTGAACATGATTCTCATGGATGATCCCTCCTAGAAACAGGTCGCACTTGATAGGACCACCTTCATCCATACCTCAAGCCTTGATCCTCAATTCAGGAGACCATGTAAGGACGTCGTTGTCTGTCATACATAAACAGTGAGTAGTATGGTTCATTCTTGAAGCCTAGAAGATGATTAAAGGCTTGTGTGTTGATGGAGGGACTATATGAAGGGAGGTTGCAGTCAAATCTAATATTTTCTTGGTGTGAACAAGGTGCCTTGAGCAGACTGTGTTTTTCCCTAACTAGTATTCAGTATTTCAAAGAAGATGTCTCCAACCTGTGTTGCATCAGAATTTCAGATTGACTGGACCTAAAGGCAATGTTGTTAGACCTTCTATTGGAAAGTCATTTTATTGTACTCCCTTTCTGTTGAACATTTGACATTTATAATAAGAAGAATTGATAAAGGGCTTTCCCCATCTTGGGGTTTTTCCCTGGCTTGAGCCATATACTTGTGTTCTATTGTCTTCGCTTGTCTTCTACTTTTTTTGCTTATGTTCTTTCTTTAGTTACAAGAAATATGATAAGAAATGGAAAATTGAATGGGCTAATATGGATCTCTGTATAATTGTCCTAAGCAAAGAACGTGTTCAAAATTTAACTAGTTGTACTCAGATTTTCTCTCTCACTGTTGCATAATAATAAAACCCTTAACTGTTGCACCAATTTTCCCAAGTTGGCTTTTTCTAGGCACATTCGTCCAAAAATAACTGTCATATTTTTATGTGTGCATTAGATTTTCTCAGTTTCCAGCGTTAGTTTTCTTCCGCAGTTTATTTGTGAAGGTTACAGTGTGAATTTTTTTATATTTGTTGTAGCAGATAAATTGTTAAATTAATTAACAGTTACAAAAATAATTTACATTTGTTGCAATAGGATTTCAGTGGTGAAATTTTCACATGGCATTAGAGCGTAAATGATCAGTCAAGAAGCTCAGAAACAGAGAAGGGAATTTCGCTATTCAGAGGGAGTAGCAAGCCGAAATTCTCACAGATTGCGCAGTACCTAGACAGGCAGATCGAATTATTGGGCAGCAGTTCGATTTTCAGTTGTAGGATTGCAAAAAACTCATATTGCCCAAGATAGTGATTCCAGCAGTCAGAGGGAGCAACAGCAGCTCAAATTTTCACTAAGCAGATTCCTTGGTCGGACGCAGAGGGTTTTGCAGCAATTTGTAGTTGCAGAATAAGCATCGAGTGGAAGAGAAGAGCACACATAGAGAGAAAAATTCTCTCAGGGGATTTTGAGCCTTAGAGATCTTCTTTTTCCAGGCAGATTGGCAGTAGTTTTGAGCAGATCTTCTCACTCCAGTAAAGAGTGCGAATAGCAAAAGCAGCAGCCAAGGAGAGGAAAAGAGGGAGTTTTCGACAGAATCAAGATGCCCATAGCAGCACCTAGAGATCAGGATAGGTTGGAGGGGGCCTCCAACTATTTCATCTGGAAGGCTAGGATGTCCTTTCTTCTAGATGAATATGGCCTTAAGACCTATGTGGACAACGTGGTAGCAGCTCCCCAAGACTCCTATCACCAGAAGGAGTACAAGAAGGAATTACTGAAGGCAAAGAGGATGATTTTGGATGGTATCCAAGATCATCTAGTCTCACATGTCGCAGACAAAGGTACCGCCAAGGAGGTGTGGGATGCTCTGTCTGAGCTATTTGAGAGGTCTTCCGAGTAGCGGAAGCTGTATCTCCAGGAAAAGTTTAGGAATACCAGGATGCAGAAGGGGGAGAGCATAGATGCCTTTCTCACTTGGATTCAAGAAGTCTGAGATCAGCTAGCAGATGTTGTGGAGGCACCCCAACCCACAAAGCTTGTAGGATTGGCACTGAATAGTGCCTCAGAGGACTGGCAAATATTTGTCCAGATATCTTGGGCAGAGACACCTTGTTGAAGTGGGACAAGATGTGGTCTAATCTACAACAGGAGGAGTTGAGGCGGGCTCTGTTAAAGAGTACCATCAACAGCAGCAACAAAAAGGGACCGCGAAGAGTCAGGTCTTAGGGAGCGCAGTGCAGAGTTGGCAACAATGTAGAGTGGCACAGTGCAGAGTCAGCAGCAGCACAGATTCTTCAGTGCACAATGCAGTAACTTGTAGCATTCAGGACTCGAGAGACAGAGGAATCATACTAAACACAGTTGATTCAGTATTTTGGATAGTTCTCAGTTGTTGTTGTTGCAGTTGCAGCAGCAACAGATGAAAGGGAGTTGCAGTGCAAATGCAAGGTTGACAGCAGTATGGCAGTGTCAGTAGCAACACAGATGCAGCATCAGAGTTGCGCAGTAGTTGGTGGGCAGTGGCAGGCAGTCACAATGGCCAGACATGAGCAGCGTGACAGAGGGTGGTATAGAAACAGGGTGTTGTGACAGGATGTGCAGCACTAGAGTTGGAGAGAACACCTTCCTCGCTAAGAGGGAGTCTTAGTTTTTGTAGCATCAAAGGTGTTCTAGTCAAACTTTGTGGAGAAGCTAAAACACATGAGATCTCCATAACCCATAAATCGTTTATGGAAATTCCACCTAGAAGTGTCTCAATTAGATTATTAGCCGATTTTTAAATATGTTAAAATTTGGATACCAGAGGACAAGTGGTTCCCTAAGGCTTTGATCTTTGGCCTAGGGTAAAGTGTCCAAATGTATTTAACTTCTTCTCCTAAAGTGACTTTATATGTGGTAAAGTCAAATCTAATTTAAAAGTGACTTTATAAGTGATAAAGTTACTAAGTCTAATTTTAAAGTGACTTTATTAAAGTCAATGTGAAATTAGAAAGTGAAGAAGTGACTATGGAAATAAAAAGCTAAGTGGGTGTTTACTAAAGTGGGGTGAATTAAAAAATAAAAAGTGAGATTTAAATGCACATTTAATCTCAGCCCTAGATCTACAGCTATCTCAGCCATTGGATTTAGGGATTCCTCAAAAGTCACTTAGGGTTAGGTTAAAGGAGGAAAAGAAGAGAAAAGGTCATTCAGTCTTTCATGAACAGATTGAGAGAGGAGGAGAAGAGAGCAAGAAGAATATCTGAGAAGAGAAGTTGAAGGAAAGCAGAACCTTGACACACATACCGAGGCAACATTCAGAAAATCCGTATAGCAAGGTTCGCACACAGTTCAAGGCAGATTTGGGCATGATTTTCGAGGCAGTTTTCGTACAGCAACTTTGGCATGCATTCCTAGGCCATCGTACATCATTCTAGCACAAATTTCGAGGTAAAGTTTCTGTTGTTTTTGTGGCACAATTTTCGAGGTAGAATGTACAGTTTGTTGCTGTCCCTATGCACGAAAATCGAGGCATCATCCATCCAGCATTTATTGTTGTCCCTCTGCACACAAATCGAGGAGGTTGTACAATAGCATTTATTGATGTTATGCACGCAAATTGAAAAGGTCTTACAGCAGCATTTATCGCTGTGTTTCTGGGCACAAAATTCAAGAAGTCCGTACAGCATTTATTGTTGTTCCTGTTTTATTGTTTGCACAATTTTCGAGGCGGTGGTAAAGCAAAGAAAACGAGATAAGATGTATTTGTTTGGTTGCTGGAATTTTTTATGTATTTTTGTTTCACTATAAAAGCAAATTATCAGAAATAAAGAAGAGCTCTCGAACTGCTTTTCCCCAAGAGTTGTAGGGGGTTTTTCCAGGGTCATATTAACCAAAAATCAGCGTATTAATTTTCTCTGTGGCTGAAATATTTTCTGTGTTTTATTTCTGCAATTTCCAGCACTGTGAAATTTCCAGAATTTGTGTTTTCAGAAATATTTATCATTTCCAGCATGTTGAATGTATGGTTATGGGAATGGGCATTAAACTATATGGGAGTGATAAGGAGAAACTGATAACCGTGGTTGGGCCAAAATTTCTACATGGTATCAGAGCTTGGGTGGCTGAAAAGTGCAGTTTGGGATAGCAAGTGAAAAATTACAGCAAGCTTATATTTCACACAGAAAATTGAACCTTTACCACAGCATTGAAATTTTCAGTTTGTTAGGACAGCAGGCATGTCTTTGGGCTTGAGGGTGGAGGATAGGTTGGATGGGCAGAGCAACTACAGTGCATGGAGGGAGAGAATCCAGAACATCTTTGAAGAGCCAGAAGTCTGGGGCATCATGGTTCAAACCGCACAGCGCCTAGTAGCAGTGCCTGCTGACCCTGTTCAGCTAGCAGATTTTAATAAGAAGAATGCCAAGGGAAAGAGACTGATTCTAGATGGTGTTAAAGACCATGTCATTCCTCATGTGAGAGGGAAAGACACATGCACATGAGATGTGGACAGCCTTGACCAATCTCTACCAGAGCACAAATGAAAACAGGAAAATGGTCCTAAGGGAAAAGCTGAAGGCCATTAAAATGGCTAAGACTGATGGTGTCACAGCATACCTCACAAAGATGACTTCTGTGAGAGATGAGTTGGTTGTTGTTGGAGAGACCATTCCACCCACTGAGTTGGTGCAGATTACATTGAATGGTCTTCCCAAGACATGGGAGAGTTTTGTGGATGGGATTGTTGCACGGGAAAACCTTCCCACTTGGGAGAGGTTATGGGATGATTGCATTCAAAATGAAATCAGGAAGAACCATCTTGGGCAGCCAAGCAGATAGAGGAGGATGAAAATGTAGCATTGTTAGCAAGGGGCAAGAAGGGCAAAGGAAAGAAACAAGTTTCCACAAGTGGTGGTGGGGGCAAAGGCAAAGGTAAAGGACTATTTCAAAGTTAAATGTTGGAATTGTCAGAAGTTGGGAAACTATGCAGTTTTGTGTCCGGAGAAGAAGAAGAAGGGAAAGGACAAGACCATGGCAGCATCAGCAGAGATAGAGGACTTTTCGGAGAGCTTTGACCGGGAGTTTGGGTTCATAGATTTTGAGTCCACTAGTGCAAGATCACTTGTCACACGGGTTGAGAGGGAGTGTGCACTTCCCTCCACTAGCGAAGCATCTTCAGGTATTTGGTATGTTGACAGTGGGGCTTCCCGTCATATGATAGGAGTCCGTGAGTACTTCTCAGAGCTTTCAGAGAGTGGCACTGATATAGAGGTAGTACTAGGAGACGACAGCATTGTTAGAGCAGTCGGTGTGGGGACATTGAAATCTGATAGGGAACCCAAACCTCCCTTGAAAGTGTCAGATGTTCTATATGTGCCAAGAATGAAGAAGAACCTTAAATCTGTCTCAGCATTGGAGGACAGAGGGTATGAGGTATTGTTCAGGAGAGGACAGGTGCTTATATATCCCAGGGGCACTCCATCTAATTCAACTAGAGTGATTGGTGTATGCCATGCCAAGGTGTACAAGTTTTCATTTCAGCCCCTTATGGCATTAAGCAATAGTACTGGCAGCAAAGCTAGCAGTTTAGAGCTGTGCGAGATTTGGCACCGCAGGATTGGGCACATGTATCATGGGGCCTTGAGGACATTGCGGGAGATCACCACAGTTGTGCCAAATTTCAGTTTTGATCCCATTGATACATGCAGAGGATGTGCTATGGGGAAGTTTTCCAAATCCCCTTTTCCCAGCACTGACAACAAATCGACAGGGATTCTTGATTTGATTCATACCGATGTGAGCGGTCGGATGTCTAATGTATCCTTGAGTGGATATGAGTACAATGTTTTATTCATTGATGATCACTCCAGGAAGACCTGGATTTATTTCTTGAAGACCAAGAGTGAGGTCTTCAAGAGGTTTCAGGAGTTCAGAGCTCTTGTGGAGACTCAGACAGGTCGGACAATGGAGGGGAGTACACCCTTGGTGAGTTTGTTGATTATTGTGCGGAGGCAAGCATCAGGAGGGAGTTCGCAGTTCCTTACAACCCCCAGCAGAACGGGGTTGCAGAAAGGAAATACAGATCCGTTGTTGGGGCTACCAAAGCCATGCTACATGATCAAGGGTTACCGTTGTTTTTGTGGGCAGAGGCCTGCAACACTGCAGTGCATTTGCAGAACAGGAGTCCACATCGTGCCTTGGGGCATGTGACTCTAGAGGAGGCTTTTTCTAGGAAGAAGCCTGATGTTGGTCACTTTTGTATCTTTGGATGCATTACATACTCCTATATACCCAACGAGAAGAGGGCCAAGCTAGATCCCACTGCAGAGAAGGGCATCTTTGTGCATTACTGTGAGACCTCGAAAGCCTTTCATATTTATATTCCTGCACGAAGGAGAGTTGTTGTCAAGCGGGATGTGAAATTCGAGGAGGACAGGGCTTTCAAGAGGTCACGGTAGTTAGAGTATCTAGATTCACTAGACCCTCCGAGTCGCTGAGTCAGTCATAGGGATCTAGTGGACAAGGATCAGGAGGTACATCAATTACGGTGTCAGGTCCATCAATGAGCAATGGCTCGCAGAGTCAGATGGGTGGTGCTTCGAGCAGCATGTAGAGCAGTCCGCGGAGCAGTTCATAGGGTAGCCCATTGATGGACAGTTCACATGGTACTTCAGCATCTACAGGCATAGTTTCAGGCAGGAGGTCGGTTGGCAGGACTTCAGGAGTTCAGCCTTCTGAGGAGGATGAGGATTCTTTCACTCCGGTGGGAGAAGTGTGCTCAGGGAAGAGGAAGCCCAAGTGGCTTCAGGACACCTTGAGAGAGGCCACATCTGTTGCTGGGCCGAAGAGACAGGTTAGAGACAGCAGACCACCTAAGCAGTTCTGTAACTATATGGCATTGGTTGCTAGCATCGTTGACTCTGAGCCTTCTAGCTATGAGGAGGCAGCTAGCCAGAAAGTCCAGAGAGAGGCCATGCAGGAGGAGTATCCTTCTATCATGAAGAATGATGTTTGGGAGGTGGTGTCGAGGCCTGAAGGGAAATCCGTGGTTACTTCCATATGGCTTTACAAGATAAAGCATGTTGCAGATGGCAGCATCGAGAAGTTCAAGGCTGGATTTGTGGCTAGAGGGTTCTCCCAGCTAGAGGGAGTAGACTATGAGGAGACCTTCGCTCGCGTGGCTCGAAATACTTCCATTCGCTCC
This sequence comes from Pinus albicaulis, assembly GCA_034641835.2. Lineage (NCBI taxonomy): Eukaryota > Viridiplantae > Streptophyta > Pinopsida > Pinales > Pinaceae > Pinus > Pinus albicaulis. The sequence continues at coordinate 179,061,044 of CM076573.1, read as the reverse complement.
ACTATATCGATAGCAGCAAAGATGGGTTAGAAGATCCACCAGATGGATGTGAAGACCGCATTTCTCAATGGCTTCATACAAGAGGAGGTGTACATTGAGCAGCCGCAGGGCTTTGAGGTGCATGGGAAGGAGTCCCATGTATGCAGACAGAAGAAGGCACTTTATGGCCTGAAGCAAGCTCCTAGAACTTGGTACTCCAAGATTGATACGTACTTGCAGGAGATGGGTTTCACAAAGAGTGATGCAGATCCGAACCTATACTTTATTGTGATAGGTGAGGAGCCTCTCATTATGGTGCTATATGTGGATGACTTGGTCATTACAGGTGCAGAGAGAATCATAGAGGGCTGCAAGAGAGATCTTGCTTCTATTAAATTTGAGCAACTAGGTCCAAACTCCGAGTTGTGATGCTCAGATGACGATCCCAATATTTTTATTGGATTCTTCTTTCAAAGAGGTGTAAGATTGATCTAAAGATCATCTCGATCGGATGAGCAGAATGTGTACTTTGAATTTATTCCACTTATGTGCTAGGTCGGCCTAGAATATAATATAGACTTAAATGTCTTAAAGGACGTGTCACGCGACCCCAAAGATACCTATATATTGGAGAGACTTGGAGTTCATTATACACAATGTGTGGAGGATTTTCTTCTCTCTTGATGCAATGGACCTGCATTCTTTGTGTTGCATATTTGTGGAGTATTCTTTGTCTGGGTTGTCTTGGGGTTGTGTGTGACACACTTGACTGAATGACCTATTGAAGACTTTGCTGGTTGAAGCATCCTGCTGATTGTCATAACGCCACCATTCATTATCTCTGTTTTGGTTTTTCTTCCATCGATCTATTGGTATGTTCTATCTGCTTCAGTATTTTGTGCCCTAATGTGAAATGGCATAGAACATGTTCAAAATTAACATGATATCAGAGTTGAGGTGAAGACAAAGCCCGATTTGTGTTGAAAAGCAATCTTCGATCTATTGATCCAACAAGTGCAACACATCACAAGAGAAGAGCTCGGTAAAGAAGGAAAGGGTTACCTCTGTCTAGGTCATAACAAGGAAAGCTATAACAGCAAGGAGGAAAGGGCTTTGTAGGGCATCTTTGAGGACTGTTATGAAGGCCTAGTTGCAGGGATAGAAGGCCGAGGCATAGGATCACATTCAGAAGCGTTTTAAGGGTTGTTTGATGGGTGGATAGCCCTCATAAAAGGTTGTTGCAGGTCTGTTTGTATACCTGTATGGTGCCGTTATCATTTAGGAGGGCAACTATGTGTATAAGGGCTTGTATCTTCCCTAAAGGAGCAGCGCGGAGGGGCAGCCTCCCATTGAAGGCAGCCGCAGCAAAGGGGAACAATTATGGGCCAAATTTGAGGGTTATTAGGGACTGTGATGTGTGCCCTAAACAATCTGAAATCAACAGCAGAGGAGCAGACCAACAGCGAGCAAATAAGGTATGTTTGAATAAAGTTTTATGTGTTATCTTTGTATGAAAAAAAAAATCTCTGTAACGGGTTGCAGAAAGGAAGTTGTTATAGCAGCAGTATAGGATGTTTGTTTGAACACGCGAGGACTTGGAGAAGCCCTTCTCTCTAGGCCGAGTATCTGTTTGGGTATGCCATAAAGCCTAAAATCAAGTTAGGCCACATTTAATTAACACTATTCAACGAAGGCAAGGAGTATAATGCAGTGATAAAGGTTCACCGTATTGGGCCTGTGCCTACCTGGCATCTCTGAGGTATGCCAGAGATATTTCATGAAAAGAACAGTCACATAAAGGGTCTGCTATCTAAGATTGAAGGGCTACCAGTGTTGGTCGCACTACTGAACTTGGATAATAAAAGGCTCGGACTAAACTGCTTCAGACTCAGCCCAGTAACAAGTTCTGTGCTAGAGTTTCTTAATGCTCGAACAGCTATAGCCTCAAATCTGAGATAAGTTTCCTTCATACTCAGACAGAAACAATAATATCCTCGAACCTTAAGCTCGGACTAGAACAAATCCACTGTTTGGAGACCTGTGGTGTTGTGAACCTGTGGAAGGGAGGTTGGACGTTTTGTTTAGCTCGAACATATAACAACAAGACTCGGACAATGGGATAAAAGGTGACAACACAGCAGCCATTATAGAGGACTATAATAATTGCAATATACTTGGGTGAAGGCTCATTACCAAACCTGCCTACAAAATAGCTCAGATCTGTGGGAAGATTCTCTAAGCTCGAATCTGTTACAAGAAAAATCACAGGACCTATTGCAAGCTCAGATCTGTGACATACTTCAGCTCAATTTGTGACTTATGAATGTTCTAGATCTAAAAGGTATCATATAAGGTGTGGACTAGCATGTAGAAGGGCCAATTTAGTGTTTGGAACATCTGCACGATTGGTTCCTAGATCTGTGCAATTTAGGAGACAAATTGCAGAACTGAGATCTAAAAATTTGAAGCCCTAGATCAGTCAACCTTTAACTGTAGTTGGGCAGATCTGGAAGCCCTAAGAAGCAGTCTTTTTAATGGAATTGGAAGGATCTTTAAAGGGTTGACTGTAGAAGCCCCTGGTGCAATATTATGAAACGGTCAGATTATTGTTAAGATGGGCAATCTGTAAGCCCTAGGGAGAGTGACAAGAGAAGTTGATTTGTCATAGAGTTAGGCCAATTTTGGTAGCCTTAGGGGCAATCTTCTAAAAATGAACAAAAGAATGACAGATGGGCAGATCTGGAAAATAAGAAGCAATGTAGGATCATGAGAGGAGGAATCATGATATATTCTCCCTGTTTGACAGTGACATATGGCAGAATATGTATGACTATGAAGTTTGAAATCTTCAATACCATATGGCAGTATGACAATGATGAAGAAGATAGTGATGGGTACGATAAAATTATAGCAACATCGTAATCAGCGATATGACAGTGATGACGGTTCTGTAGCCGCAAATTTGAGGAGCTAAATTTGTCATTCTATGTCACTGTCATTATGACAGTGACATAGACAGTCACCCATGTTTACGAAATTCATAATAGTTGTAAGCTTGTGATAGTATCAGTCTTACATTGGAGCATAATGATAAATTTGCAAGTGTGAACTGAGAAGTTTTTGTAACCTTCAGTCACGTTGTTGGAGTCTTGAACCTTGATCAGGAAAGCCTGTGAAGTTTTCAACAAATATTGTATATGATATGTGCCAAGATGCTTGATAGCTATATGACAGTATATGGCTATAAGTCTTGGATGGCTTTAACTATGGGAGAATAAGACTCCTTTTTGATGTCTAGGATGCCCTCATTTAAAATAGATGTCTTCTCTCACAAGATAAACCGGCATTAAGAGGGAGAATACAATTGTATATGCTCTTGAGCTAATTTCATTGATGAAAGAAAGAAGATCCTCATGGCTCAAAGATATATGACTTCAAGGGGGAAATTCCGGTAGAAAAACAAGAAGCCATATAAATACCAGCGGTATCTAGCTGCCATGAGTACAATCTGAACCTGGATCTTTTAAGGAAGCCGTAAAGCATCAAGTCTGGAAGGATGTTATGCACGAAGAGTACAAGTCCATAATGAAGAATGATGTCTGAGATGTGGTTCCAAGACCGGAGGACAAAGCAATTGTCACCTCGAAATGGCTCTACAAGATCAAGCATGGATCTGATGGAAGTGCGGAAAAGTTCAAGGCAAGACTCGTTGCCCGTGGCTTCTCTCAAAAGGAAGGCGTAGACTATGATGATATATTTGCACCTGTGGCCCGATATACCACCATCTGATCTATTATAGCCCTTGCTGCTATGCAAGGATGGAGTCTTCATCAGATGGATGTGAAAACCGCATTTCTGCATGGTGCGATAAAGGAAGGGGTGTATGTGGAGCAACCTCTGGGGTTCGAAGTCCAGGATCGGGACACCCATGTCTGCAAGTTGAAGAAAGCCCTATATGAGCTGAAGCAAGCACCCAGAGCTTGGTACAAGAGGATAGATAGCTACCTAATGAAGTTGGGCTTCACTCGTAGTAATGTGGATCCAAACCTTTACTTCAAGGGTGATAAAGAAAATCCTCTCATTCTGGTGTTGTATGTGGACGACCTCTTCCTGATAGGTGTTGTCCCTCTCATTCATCGGTGCAAGAGGGAGCTCGCTGCTGAGTTCGAAATGAAGGACCTAGGACTGATGCACTATTTCCTAGGCCTGGAGGTCTGGCAAAGACCTGGTGAGATTTTCCTTTCTCAAGGAAAACACATTGTGAAGCTTCTGGAAAGATTTGGTATGGTGGACTATAAGTTCATGTCGACACCGATGGAGCTCAACTTTAAGAAGTTGAGTGGCAGCGCTGCCGGGCCCGTGTTCGCAAATCCTACTGAGTATCGTCAACTCATAGGGGCCTTGATGTTCTTAGTGAACACCCGTCCGGATGTATGTTGTGCAGTGAACACTCTGAGTCAACACATGGTTGATCATAACATTCATTGGGTTGGTGCCATGAAACTCTGAAGATATCTTTATGGCACGATAGACCATGGGCTGAGATACATTGCCAGGAGCATGACACTCCTTGGATATACCGATGTCGATTGGGCTAGCAGTGTGGTGGATTGCAAGAGCACATTTGGATGCTGCTTCACACGTAGATCTGCTTCGGGCAAGAAACGGAAGTCAGTAGCCTTGAGCACCGCCGAGGCCGAATACATTGCAGCATGAATGGCCCATTGTGAAGTCACTTGGTTATGAAATCTCTTCAATGAGTTGTTCGAGCATGTGCTAGATGCCACTGTTATCCTTTGTGATAACCAGAGGGGGATTCATTTGTCAGAGAATCCCGTGTTCCACGATTGATCCAAGCATGTTGATGGCTGGTACCACTTTATCTGGGATATGGTACAACGAGGCGCCGTAAGGCTTGATCATATAGGAACTGATGAGCAAGTCGCGGATATTCTCATAATGCCCTTGGGGAAGGTCATGTTCCTAACCTTCCATGAGAATATTGGAATCAAGGAACGACCCTATTTGGAGGGTCCTATTGGACAATGAGCTCTGGGAGCTCCAAGGGGGTTTTGGGGTTAGCTTTGGTGCTATAAGCAACAACAGGGCTAGCCTTGCCGAACCTAGTTGGTGTGCTTCTACCCCACCATGATGATATTATCTCATTTGGCCAATGAGGTGGGAAATGTGAATAGAGACCATAGCAAGACCGATGGACGCATCGGAGATTGTCGTACTCTCTATGTCTAGGATGGCACGTGTCCAACAACTTGATCTGGGATCAAGTTTAGCGAGGTTTCAGACCTCCAACTGACCTCGGGTCAGTGAAACTAACTTTGGGTTAGTATATGACTCACTTGAGTCCTAATGAGATTTCGAACCTCCAACTGACTTCGAGTCAGGTAAACCAACTTCGGGTTCGTATGAGACTCTTTGTGAGTCCTCTAGAGGTTTCAGACCTCTGGGCTAAATCTGTCAGCCAAGATGATGTCTTGGTGACTGACCCACTTCTGTTCTGAAATAAAGAAGCCAGTGAAGCTAGTTACGGCGGGATGACGCATGATGTTTGGATTGCACTAGTGGACGGAGTTCTCCCTAGTTGAGAGGGAGAGTTAAATTTGGGCAACTAGGTCCAAACTCCGGGTTGTGCTGCTCAGATGATAATCCCAATAATTTTATTGGATTCCTCTTTCGGACAGGTGTAAGATTGATCTAAAGATCATCTCAATCGGATGAACAGAACATATACTTTGAATTTATTCCACTTATGTGCTAGGTCGGCCTGGAATATAATATAGACTTAATGTGTGGAGGATTTTCTTCTCTCTTGATGACGATGGAGCTGCGTTCTTGGGGCTGCGTATTTGTGGAGTATTCTTTGTCTGGGTTGTCTTGGGGTTGTGTGTGACACACTTGGCTAAATGACCTATTGAAGACTTTGCTGGTTGAATCATCCTGCTGATCATCGCAACGCCACCATTCATTATCTCTGTTTTGGCTTGTCTTCCATCGATCTATTGGTATGTTCTATCTGCTTCAGTATTTTGTGCCCTAATCTGAAATGGCATAGAACATGTTCAAAATTAACAGCTTCGGAGTTCGAGATGAAGGACATTGCCTTGATGCATTACTTTTTGGGATTGGAGGTGTCACAAGAGGAGGGGCATTTCTTCTTGGGACAGGGGAAGTATATTGTGGACATTCTTAGCAGATTTCACATGGATTGCAAACCCATGTCGACACCTATGATCACTAACTAGAAGAAGCTTCACGTTTCTAATTCTGAGTTGGTGGATCCTACTTTGTATAGACATCTGATTAGTTCCTTGATGTATTTGGTCAACACTAAACTAGATATGTGTTTTGCAGTCAACACGATGAGCCAGTTCATGTGTGAGCCCAGAAGAGTGCACTAGGTTGCTGCAAAACACATTTTGTGTTACTTGCAGGGGACAGTGGGTTATGGTCTGGATTATAGACAGGGAGATGGAGTGAAACTGGCAAGGTACACTGATTCTGATTGGGTAGGTTGTGTTTCTGATAGGAAGAGCACTTCAAGGTGTTGTTTTGCGTTGGGTTCGGCAGTTGTGTCGTGGTTCAGCCGGAAGCAACAGTCAGTTGCATTAAGTTCAGCGGAAGCAGAGTACATGGCAGTCAATTTGGCTAGTTGTGAAGCCATATGGCTTCGCAAGAAGTTGTTTGGCTTATTTGGTCAAGCGTTGAGACCTTCAGTGATTTATTGTGATAATCAAAGTTGCATTAAAACCACTGAGAATCCAGTATTTCATGACAGGTCAAAGCATATAGGGATTGTTGACCACACGTTGTCAATGACCCCATAGCAGTACACCCCTATTTTTTCAAATGGGATTCATCATGTTCGACATGTTCGCGCCATTCAGATTCCATCATCAGTCGACAGTTTTTTAAACGATGTAAACCCATTCTGCATGTTTATATGTAAATGATCTAAGTAAGACCATCGTGTATGTAACAACCTAGGTAAGCCTAGTATTTTGGTGACGACTTCTATCCTGGAGGTTTTTTGTCTCACTGATTCATTTATGTTTCTCGACACAAGTGATCGGCAGAGTTTCTCCCTCAAGCCTCACCCCAAAGGTAGGGTGGATTTTGTCGTCAAGATGTTAAGTGAGTCCTAGTATTTTCTATCGAGTCTTTGTAAAATAATCTGGGAATGATCCTAGCTAATTGGCTAGATCATTATATTACAGATTGCTAGGTCTACTGAATCATGTTTTGAGTCGCAGAATTGGGTAACTATTTGAGGGTCTATACGAATGGATATTCCCCCTTTATGTGTCTAAATTTATTTATTTTATGTAAAGAGGGTTGGAAAAAATAATTAAATCCCCTCTTATTCAATTAATTAGATTTTTTGGCCAAATTAATTAAAAATCCTAAGCCAGAAATTTAATTAATTTTAAGTCCTAGGTGAGTTAAAATTCTTCAAAGGCAAAATTCGTGGGTCCTTAAAAAAATAAATTTTTAAAGGTCTTAGGCTAGGGGAATATTGAGAATTTCAAGAAATTTTGGACCCTTCGGCCTTGGTGGTTAAGTCAAAGTCAAAATTTTGATGTAATTAAGTTATTTAAAATGGAATTAAATAATAAATTCGAATTTCCTCAAAATTATAATTTCGACGGTCCAGATTAAAAGATAATTAAATGTTTTCGACGGTCGAGATTATTTTGACAAGGATCAACTGAACTAGCCGTTGGAGATTTTATCTTATAAATTAGAGGTTTTTGTCAGTCTTCTAGTCATCCGATCTCTGGATCGTGCACTCACTCTTGAAGCTCTCCTATAATATTTTCTAGAATAATACAAACGAAGACTTTGGGGTTTTATTTTGATGGTAGTGTTCCTCTTCGGTATTTTATGGTAAACTTGTTCTTAACATTCTGCTGGTGATTATTTTAATGGATTGTTGATTAATGGCTCTTGTAGAGTAATCTATTGCACAAGTATCTTGCTTAGGTTACTGGATCTAGGTTAAAAATACTAAATGGATCGAGTTAACAGTTATCTCTAACTCTTAAAAATTTTATGTTTTATCACTATTTCTCTATTAATTTAACAGTTCAACTATAAGTGTGCAGAAATCTTCCGGATTTAGATTGGGCGTTTGGGGAAGTTCTAGTTTGGACTAGCTGACTCCCAAGGAAATAAGATCTGAAGAGCCCTCCGGGTCTAATTCCCCTGAGCTTATCTTAAATTCCATTTTTGCGGGGTTCTTTTTAGGGCTTGTGCCTCTCTCTTAATTTATATTTTTTTTTTTTTAATTGTGCTAAACGATTTAGATCTGGCCATCAGGGCTTTAATCTGTAAAATAGCATTATAAATCCCGCTTGCTTTTATCTTGTACATATACTGGTTTTCTAGGTTTGCTGGTTTCTGGTTTTGTGTAGGTTTTACAGGGAGATTTTCAGAAAATTGTTAGATCTGAGCCAGATCTAGGCCCTAGAGGGTAAGATCTGGCCTCAGGATCAGTTTTGTTTGCAGATTCAGGAGGGATCTTGCTTCAATATACAAACTACAAGTGTATTTATTTATTTAAAATCTAAGTTTGCTGATTTTTGGGCTAGGAAAAAATTTTAAATTTTATGCACTAGTTGTCTAATTTTTTTATGCCATCATTCCTGTTGTGCGTATTCATTTGCTGCTATTCCTCATGTACAGTGCCCCCACAGCCTTTTTTCCTTACGCTCTATCTCTACGCTACCTCTGCGGCTCCATCTCCGTTGACTCTCACAGCGCTGTCTTCTATCTAGCATCCCCACAGCCTTTTCTGCAACCTCTACGTACCTTTTGCCCTCCGTTTATTCTTTTTCCTGCTACCGACGGCTCCCTTCTTCCCTTACGCCACCAATCTCCATCCATTGTTGCGTCCATTATCTCCGTAAACCCTCATCCTTCGCTACTCCTTTTCTTCTTCCCGCAGTTGGTCGTCCTCTAGCTCCCTGCATCCCCTCTTCCACGCAGTCTCCGCGTCCGTCATATCTCTCCTGCAACCTGCAACGTATCCCTTGTCCGTTGCCTACCTTCGCTGCCGGCTGTAGCTCCATCCGTTCTCTGCTTGACGGCTTCTGTTGACCTGCACATACAAAGCAAAAATTTACGTATATTTCATTTTTTTTTTAATGTTAGTTTAGTAAAGTTAACTTTAGATTTTAACTTTTATTTTCGATTTTTTTTATCTTTGCTTTAGTTTTAGTCTTGAAATTTTAATTTTTTTTATTTTCAGGCTTTAGTTTTAGTCATTTTAGATTTTCGATTTCATATTTTTTTTCCTGAAGTTAGTTTAGTTTAGGTAGCGTTTAGTTTAAATTCAGGATTTCATTTTTTTTATTTTTATCTTTTTAGAAATTTTAATAAATATAAAAAATAATAAAAATAATAAAAATAAAAATTCTTAGCTTTTTTGGACTTTAGTTTTAGTTGTATATACATTTTTTGGTTTTAGGTTTCACTAACTTTAGACAAGAGAATTAAAAATTTTAAAAAAGGCCAAAAAAGTTTTTAAATTTTTAAATTTATAAAACTCTCAAAAAATAAAAAAAAATATAAAATATAAAAAAATTTAACTTTTAATTAAGGATTTTGGTTTTAAAGTTGTTTTTCTTTTGGAAGTGGTTTCTGATCTAAATTATTTCATAGTCAAAGGTGAGCTTTTAAATTTTATCTAAAGTTTGACTATAGACTAAATTCAAATTTTTGGATTGGAACCACTAAGAATATCTTTTTTTAATTCGGAATTATTTAACATTTCAATTCGATGGTCCTTTCATGATAATACCTTTTCGGAATTTAAATTGTTTAAAGATTGCACTTGTTTCAAAGTATTTTCAATGCTTAGCTGGGATTGATGATCGTTTAATGAGCTTTAAATGTGGTTTTAAATTACTTGAAGATGGTTATTACTTGCTTAGTCTAACTTTGGAATATTTCAAGTGATAATAAATTGCATGTCTTTATCGAAAATTGTTGATACATGATTACGAAGGTGTTTTATCAAATATTGAATCATGGTATTGAAAAGAGATTATCTTCCAGTTTGATCAATTGAACATTTAATTACGGAATTAAATATTATCGTGGTGGATTAATTTTTTTTCATAGCAGCAGTTACCTATCAATTACTTGATTTTAATTTCATAACGGGATAATTTGACTCCACAAGGCACTGGTCTTAAAACTTTTAATCTAGTCGAATCTATAAAATCTCGTTAAATCTTAACAAGTACTTGGTCGTTTGATTGTGTCTCCTGAATTGGTTGTTTTCCAATCAGTTCTCCTTCTTCATTTCATTAGGGTCTACCTCCCTTAGTCTGCAAGGAGACAACTTAAATAGAGAGATTGGGGATCAGGGTGACAACCCCCAATCTGAGCCGTTGTCGCAGTGCCTAGACATTATGCGCGACAACATTTTTTGGCACCGTTGCCGGGGATAGAGTTTTTTTGTCCTTGGTCTTAGCGACATTTTCTAATCTTCTAATCTTTTTTCGCCATTCATTAGCTTGTCAAACGACATAACATTTTTTGGCGTCATTTCATATCTTCATCTCTTCATCGTTTCATCATCTTATCTTTCATCATATCACTAATCCTTTCATCATTTGCACCTTTAGCACCTGGACATTTTGGTTGGCTTCTTGCTTGGGTGGCAACTCCACTTATTCATCTATTTACTCCCAGACAAGAATCCCCCCTGATATCCATCTGCTACTCTCGACTATTTCTTCTGTTTTAAAATTAGGTTCATGTTCAAGTGGCGACTCCAATTCTTTCATTTCTTACAAGAATTTCTACTAAGAAGCTCGCTTCTTATGGATCTCTTGACTTTTCTTGAACAAGGATCTCTTTCTCTAACATCCATTTGGTTTTTTTCATTTAAGTAAGTCATCATGGGTGATCCTTTTCATGACATGCCAAAAGAGGCCATTCGAAAAATACCTGTGTTCTCGGGTGGTGATTCAACCACTGCTCGAAATCATCTCATAACGGTTACTTATATAATAAACAAATATTGTCTTCCTTCACAATATAATCATGAAGATGTCAAGATACGTCTCTTTGGCTATTCCTTAAAGGGTGATGCTATCGATTGGTTTCGAAATTGTCCTGAGGAGTATTTTTATTGTTTACAACACATCATCAATGCTTTTAAAGATAAATATATAAAACAAGGTGGCTCACCTTGTGCTCCCAATATTATGCAAAATAATGAAATTGATCTTGTAGAGAACTCAACTATCAACAAGAGATTTCAAGACAGTTCTCAGGATGAATCCACTTGTACCACGACAGCACAAATCCATGATAGTGGTGAAGCAGAAACAAGTTGTCAAATCAATGTTGACAACGATAAGCATCTTGTTAACAAATTGATTTAGATGGTTAAGGATATACAACTAAATCAAGCTCAAGTAATTAAGAATATGGAACTTAATCAAGAAAAAATAATAGCGGATCACGCCAGGGAAATTGGTTCTATGCAGAGCAGGTTATTGGCCTTAGAAGAAAAACATGTCAAGGAAATGACGATCGTGGAAGCAAATCATGAGAAGGAGATGAGCTATATGCAAAATTTCTTCATGGCCATGAAAGCAGATAGTGATAAAATGATTCAAAACATGGAAGCTAACCAGATCAATCTTCAAAATAGGATAAATGCCATTGAAGCAAGTCATGCACAGGAAATAAATGTCATGGAAAACAGGCTAAAGATGATGGAAGTTAATCATTCTAATCAGATGTCTCTTCAACACAAATTGTTGACTATTGAAGAGAGTCATGCGAAGGAAATTAGTGTTGTAAATGTTAAGCATTCTAATCAAATGATTGTTATTCAGAATAAGTTGGAAAAAATGGAAAGATCACACATGCAAAATTTCCAACCCAAGTCAAATTTGTCAACAGATCATAGGCCTCCTAGTTTGCTGAAGCAATTTCAATCTCATCACACGGAGGTGACTTTTCCCATTAAGGAAAAATTATCTATGGTTACAAAGGACGTTAAGAAAGACCAAGCTTATGTGTCACCATTGATAGAGTATATTCAGAATAATATTGGTTACACTCCAGGTTCATCTGAGGTTTTGTAGAAGCATCTTCAAGATAAGGACAAGAAATCTACAGTGGTCTCATTGCTGACATCACAGCCCACTAAGAAGAAGAGAAAAAAACAGAAAAGAAGAACTAAGCGGTTTGATTCATCTGATGGCTGAGAGCAGCTTGACATTCGGATAAGACAAAGTCCTACAATATGCAAGATCGGCCATGGCACATCTGAAAAGCAGCCTACAGACTTGCATGAAAGCAGGCAAATGCTCAACATGCACTATATTGAACACATCTGATGCCACAAGGCATCCTTTGTATTGTATCTCTAACCCTACACCTTGTTATTTCAGCATTTCATAGTTAGAATAGATTTAATTTTCATGTTAAGTAGAATAATGAATGAAAGAAGAGCTTCTATTTTTCATGTGCTTAATGTTATAAAAGATGATATTTGGATGGATGCTACTTATGTAATTTTGTGTGTTTCTTGGATACGGATTCTAGATTTTCACATTCCTCTGGTGAAGCAACGTGTCCCCAAGTAGAGCCAGATATTGACCACACATTGTCAACGACCCCATAGAAATACACCCCCATTTTTTCAAATGGAATTCATCATGTTCGACGTGTTCGCGCCATTCAGATTCCATCATCAGTCAACAGTTTTTTAAACGATGTAAACCCATTCTACATGTTTATGATGTAAATGATCTAAGTAAGACCATCGTGTATATAACAACCTAGGTAAGCCTAGTATTTTCGTGACGACTTCTATCCTAGGAGGTTTTTTTGTCTCACTGATTCATTTGTGTTTCTCGACACAAGTGATTGACAGAGTTTTTCCCTCCAGCCTCACCCCAAAGCTAGGGTAGATTTTGTCATTAAGATGCTAAGTGACTCCTAGTGTTTTCTATCGAGTCTTTGTAAAGTAATCTGAGAATGACACTAACTAATTGACTAGATCATTTTATTACAGATTGCTAAGTCTACTGGATCATGTTTTGAGTCACAGAATTGGGTAACTATTTGAGGGTCTATATGAATGGCTATTCCCCCTTTATGTGTCTAAATGTATTTATCTTATGTAAAGAGGGTTGGAAAAAATAATTAAATCCCCTCTTAGTCAATTAATTAAAAATCCTAAGCCAGAAATTTAATTAATTTTAAGTCCTAGGTGAGTTAAAATTCTTCAAAGGCAAAATTCGTGGGTCCTTAAAAAAATAAATTTTTAAAGGTCCCAAGACAAGGGAATATTGAGAATTTCAAGAAATTTTGGACCCTTGGGCATTAGTGATTAAGTCAAAGTCAAAATTTTGAGGTAATTAACTCAAAAATATTATTTTTGAGTTAATTAAAATGGAATTAAATGATAAATTCGAATTTCCTCAAAATTATAATTTCGACGATCCAGATTAAAAGATAATTAAATCTTTTCGACGGTCGAGATTATTTTGACAAGGATCAAGTGAACTAGCTATTGGAGATTTTATCTTATAAATTAGAGGTCTTTGTCAGTCATTCAGTCATCCGATCTCTGGATCATGCACTTGCTCTTGAAGCTCTCTTATAATATTTTCTGGAATAATACAAACGAAGACTTTGGGGTTATATTTTGATGGTGGTGTTCCTCTTCAGTATTTTATGGTAAACTTGTTCTTAACATTTTGCTAGTGATTATTTTAATGGATTTTTGAGTAATGGCTCTTGTAGAGTAATCTATTGCACAAGTATCTTGCTTAGGTTACTGGATCTAGGATAAAAACACTAATTGGATCAAGTTAACAGTGATCTCTAGCTCTTGAAAATTTTATGTTTATCACTATTTCTCTATGAATTTAACAGTTCAACTTAAGTGTGCAGAAATCTTCCAAATTTAGATTGAGCGTTTGGGGAAGTCCTAGTTTGACCAACTAACTCCAAAGGAAATAAGATCTGAAGAGCCCTCCGGGTCTAATTCCCCGGGCTTATCTTAAATTCTGTTTTTGCAGGGTTTTTTTTAGGCTTGTGCCTCTCTCTTAATTTATATTTTTTTTTAAATTGTGCTAAACGATTTAGATCTGGCCATCAAGGCTTTAATCTGTAAAATAGCATTGTAAATCCTGTTTATTTTTATCTGGTACATATACTGGTTTTCTGGGTTTGCTGGTTTCTGGTTTTGTGCAGGTTTTACAGGGAGATTTGAGATTTTTAGAAAATTGTTAGAACTGAGCCAGATATAGGCCCTGGAGGGTAAGATCTGGCATCAAGATCAATTTCCTTTGCAGATTCAAGAGGGATCTTGCTTCAATATACAAACTTCAGGTGTATTTATTTATTAAAATCTGAGTTTGTTGATTTCTAGGCAAGGAAAAAAATTTAAATTTTATGCACCAGTTGTCTGAGTTTTTTATGCCATCATTCCTGTTGTGCGTATTCATTTGTTGCTATTCCTCATGTACAGCACCCCCGCAGCCTTTTTTCCTTACGCTCTATCTCTACACTACCTCTACTGCTCCATCTCCGTGGACTCTCACAGCGTTGTCTTCTATCTAGCATCCCCACAACCTTTTCCGCAGCCTCTACGTACCTTCTGCCCTCCGTTGATTCTTTCTACTGTTGTTGGTGGCTCCCTTCTTCCCTTACGCCACCAATCTCCATCCATTGCTGTGTCCATTATCTCCGTAAACCCTCATCCTTCGCTGCTCCTTTTCTCCTTCCCACAATCGGTCGTCCTCTAGCTCCCTACATCCCCTCTTCCATGCAGTCTCCGCGTCCGTCATATCTCTCCTACAACCTGCAACATTTCCCTTGTCTGTTGCCTACCTTAGCTGCCGGCTATAGCTCCATTCTTTCTTTGCTTGATGGCTTATGTTGACCTACACATACAAAGCAAAAACTTACATATATTTCATTTTTTTTTAATGTAGTTAACTTTAGATTTTAATTTTTTATTTTCAATTTTTTTTATATTTGCTTTAGTTTTAGTCTTGAAATTTTAATTTTTTTTTATTTTCAGGCTTTAGTTTTAATCATTTTATATTTTCGATTTCATATTTTTTTTTCTGAAGTTAGTTTAGTTTAGGTAGCGTTCAGTTTAAATTTAGGATTTCATTTATTTTTATTTTTATCTTTTTAGAAATTTTAATAAATAAAAAATATAAAAATAAATAAAAATAAGAATTCTTAGCTTTTTTGGACTTTAGTTTTAGTTGTATATACATTTTTTGGTTTTAGGTTTCACTAACTTTAGACAAGAAAATAAAAAGTTTTAAAATTTAAAAATTAAAAACAAAAGGCCAAAAAAGTTTTTAAATTTTTAACTTTAGAAAATTCTCAAAAAATATTTAAAAAATAAATAAATAAATAACTTTTAATTAGGGATTTTGGTTTTAAAGT
Source organism: Pinus albicaulis (assembly GCA_034641835.2). Taxonomy (NCBI): domain Eukaryota; kingdom Viridiplantae; phylum Streptophyta; class Pinopsida; order Pinales; family Pinaceae; genus Pinus; species Pinus albicaulis. The sequence continues at coordinate 179,045,606 of CM076573.1, read as the reverse complement.
TGTTTTTCTTTTGGAAGTGGTTTCTGATCTAAATTATTTCATAGACAAAGGTGAGCTTTTAAATTTTATCTAAAGTTTGACTATAGACTAAATTCAAATTTTTGGATTGGAACCACTAAGAATATCTTTTTTTAATTCGAAATTATTTAACATTTGAATTTGATGGTCCTTTCATGATAATATCTTTTCGGAATTTAAATTGTTTAAAGATTGCACTTGGTTCAAAGTATTTTTCATGCTTAGCTGGGATTGATGATCGTTTAATGAGCTTTAAATGTGGTTTTAAATTACTTGAAGTTGGTTATTACTTGCTTAGCCTAACTTTGGAATATTTCAAGTGATGATAAATTGCATGTCTTTATTGAACATTGCTGATGCATGATTACGAAGGTGTTTTATCGAATATTGAATCGTGTTATTTATGAGCATTTAATTGGGGAATTAAATATTATCGTGGTGGATTGATTTTTTTTCATAGCAGCAGTTACCTATCAATTACTTGATCTTAATTTCATAACGGGATAATTTGACTCCACAAGGCACTGGTCTTAAGACTTTTAATCTAGTCGAATCTATAAAATCTCGTTAAATCTTAACATGTACTTGGTCGTTTGATTGTGTCTCCTGAATTGGTTGGTTTCCAATCAATTCTCCTTCTTCATTCCATTAGGGTCTACCTCCCTTAGTCTGCAAGGAGACAACCTAAATAGAGAGATTGGGGATCAAGGTGACAGCCCCCGATCTGAGTCGTTGTTGCAGTGCCTAGACATTTTGTGCGACAATAGGGATCAAATATAATTTCATCAGAGACTATGTTCAGAAAAGCGTTGTGAAGCTTGACTATATTCCCACAGATGAGCAGGTAGAGGACATATTCACCAAAGCCTTACCACGGGGCAAGCATGTCTACTTCAGAGACAAGATGGGTTTGGTGAGGAACACTTTCCTCGGTAAGAGGGAGTGTTAAAATTTAGGTACCAGAGGACAAGTGGTTCCCAAAGGCTTTGATCTTTGGCCTAGGGAAAAGTGTCCAAATGTATTTAACTTTTTCTCCTAAAGTGACTTTATAAGTGATAAAGTTACTAGGTCTAATTTTAAAATGACTTTATTAAAGTCAATGTGAAATTAAAATTGAAAAATTGACTATGGAAATAAAAGGCTAAGTGAGTCTTTATTAAAGTGGGGTGAATTAAAAAATAGAAAGTGAGATTTAAATGCACATTTAATCTCAGCCCTAGATCTAAAACTATCTTAGCCATTGGATTTAGTGATACCCCAACAGTCACTTGGGTTAGGTTAAAGGAGGAAAAGAAGAGAAAAGGTCATTCAGTCTTTCATGAGCAGATTGAGAGAGGAGGAGAAAGAGTGCAAGAAGAATTTATGAGCAAAGAAGTTGAAGGAGAGCAAAACCTTGGCACACATACCGAGGCAGCATTCAGCAAATTCGTACAAGGTTGGCACACAGTTCAACGCAGATTTGGGCATGGTTTTCAAAGCAGTTTCCGTACAACAGCTTTGGCATGCATTCCTAGGCCATCGTACAGCATTCTGGCACAGATTTCAAAATAAATTTTCTGTTTTTTTGTGGCACTGATTTCGAGGCAAACCATATAGTTTGTTGCTGTCCCTATGCACGAAAATCGAGGCAAAATCCATTCAGCATTTATTGTTGTCCCTCTGCATGCAAATCAAGGAGGTTGTACAACAGCATTTATTGATGTTTTGCATGCAAATCGAGGAGGTTGTATAGCAGCATTTATTAATGTTCTACACACAAATCGAGGAGGTCTTACAGCAGCATGTATCGTCGTGTTTCGGGGCACGAAATTCAAGGAGTCCGTACAGCATTTATTGTTGTTCCTGTTTTACTATTTGCACAATTTCCGAGGCGGTGGTTAAACACAAAAAACGAAATAAGTTAAATTTGTTTGGTTGCTGGAATTTTCTATGTATTTTTTATTCACTATAAAAGCAAATTATCAGAAATAAAGAAAAGATCTCAAACTGGTTTTCCCCAAAAGTTGTAGGGGGTTTTTCCAGGGTCATATTGACCAAAAATCAGTATGTTAATTTTCTATGTGTGGCTGAAATATTTTCTGTGTTTTATTTCTACAAATTTCTAGCACTGTGAAATTTCCAGAATTTGTGTTTTCAGAAATATTTATCATTTCCAGGTTGTTGAATGTATGGTTATGGGAATGGGCATTTAATTATATGGGAGTGATAAGGAGAAACTGATAACCGGGGTTGGGTCAAAATTTCTACAAAATATTTCCTAAATCTAAACTTAGGGAATATGGTTAACTAACCAGTATTGATTGAAATAAGGTGTGAATCATCTAGAAACTCACATGGATCGACAAGGAATTAATCTAGGAACTTGATTAGTTTTTAATCTTGGTCGTTGGTGTTGCAACAGAGGATTGTGAGAAGTCGATGTAGATGGAGAACACACTTGTGGAGTTCGATTTTCTTGGAAATTCGATTTCCAGAAAGCAGCAACAGTCGTCGGAAAGCCAAAGCAGGAAGCAGAACAGAGAGGGGCAACGACAATGAGTCTGGAGTAAAGTTTTTCCAGATCCAGAGAGCACATTGCAGAGAGGAAGAAGAACCATAGTGAGGTTGACGCAGAGACTGTGTAGAAGCTTCTAGAGGCAGTTCGATTTTTCTGGAGAGAAGTCAAGTTTCAGTTCCAGAGGCCAAGAAAGGGATGCAGAAGGCTAGAGAGACAGTTTCTCAGTCAGTGGCAGACAAGACAACTATAGGATCAGCGGATTCAGGCGTGCATGGGAAGAGACTGCGCAAGCGTGACGCAGGCCTACACAGAACAATTTGAACAGCTCACTTGGAGCTGCAGTTAGAGCCCGGATTTCCCTATGGGCTGAGGAAAATTCCTCACTAGAATTTTGCCACTATTTTTCTCTATAGGATTGCCAAATTTTGGCATCCAGTTGTACTCAGATTTTCTCTCACTACTGCATAATAATAAAATCCTAAGTTGTTGCACCAGTTTTCCCAAGTTAGGTTTTTCCGGGGACATTTGTCCAAAAATAATTGTGTCAAATTTTTATGTGTGTGTACTAGATTTTCTTAATTTTCAACGCTAGTTTTTTTTCGTGGTTTATTTGTGAAGGTTGCAGTGTGAATTATTTGATATTTTCCGTAACAGATAAATTGTTAAATTAATTAACAATTAGAAAAATAATTTCCAGTTGCTGCGATAGGATTTCAGTAGTGAAATTTTCACAGTGCTCTAGATCTAAATTCATGTGTTCTATCTAGTGGAGTGGAGTGAAGAGACAGAGAAGGCCATGCGCTTTTTCCACTTAACTAAGGATAACTCAACAAAACAACCTCATCCAAGCTCATGTGCACTTCACTAAGCCGAAATGAAATGAAATGAACTAGATTGAAATTGAGTCAAATCCAATCCAACAAGGTGCCTAAGATGAGATGGTGCATGTACCACATCACTATTGTGTCACTTCCATGTCATTTCCACATGAAGCATCCTCCCCCTGCCACTTGTCAAACTGCATGGTGACTACCTACTATATATAGAATGCTAAGAATAGCAGTCCCCCTAAAAATAGGAAAAGATGAAAAATGTATAGAACTGCTAGGGGAACCCTACTAAATAAATCATGCCTGAAAATAGGCATTGCTAAAAATAGAAATTCCTCGCATGTCAATGAAATTAAGCTCATTGGATTTACTTTTGTGCAAGGAATCGGAAAATGTGCTCAAAATTGCCATGTAAGCTCTGAAAATTCAACTGCTAAAAATAGCAGTGTCTCACATGTTGCCTGAAAAAGAGCTTATCAAAATCGTGAGCTCACAAGCATCTCAAATATGTTGTCACCTCTAACGTGCAAGCCTCTGAACTCTAAGTGATAAAATAGAACTGTCCTCCAAAATTGATGAAAGTGGCTGTCAAAGGTCTCTAACTCTGGACTAGGCTCAAATCACTAAAAATCCTACATCTAATCTCTATGAGAACCATCTCTGACCTGTGTGGAAGCTAACTCTAAAAGCAAACTCTGGGAGTTGATTCTGAACACTAGCCTGATGAAAATCGGTTGGCTCATGACTTTCCAAATTGAAAGGGGAAAATCTGTGGGCTAACAAAGCTTCATCTCAATCTGAGACAAGCATACATGCACCCCTAAGGCTTTTTAGAATCTCCCATACTCACTGCAGTTTGGCTCATTCCCTCGTATGGGAGACCAATCTTTATCACCAAGTGCTTCTTGACAACCTTGAGCATTAGGAGAGTCTTAACCGTCCCAAGGTTTCATAGCCAGGTCTTCCCAGTGCTTGATTTGGACATTCCCAAGCAGTGTATTGGCTTCTTCTTTGCGGCAGATGATCAAGCTAAAGCATCTTCATGATCTTCCTCCTCCACCTCCATTTCTGCTTTCAGTGTGATTTATGGGTTATTTATTCCCCCTCTCATTCTCCACCTACTTATTATGATAATGTGTACCCATTTATCATGTTATCTTTATGCTTTATTCGTTTGGCTGCTTCTCTCATTCAATAATTTAGCTTATTTTATTTATACTGTTTTTAAGCTTCTCAGTGTTGCTTTGGCATTCTGGTAGTTTATCACTACCAGATTGTACATTTTACTCGCATTGACCTACTCTTTTGGTCAATCAAGGACATAAATAAAATTATCTTAACTATTTTAACTAGAACAAGTTCACCACAGCAACAACAAAGGATTCCTGACTATGAAATAGCAGCGAATGAAACATTAGCTATATGCCCTCATTCAAAGTTGTAATTCAATTATAATTAAAATTGATATCTGAACCTGATGATCTGCCAAACCTTTGTTGGAAAGTGTAACTAGGATCGGTCTTCATATTGACTATGTAATTATGTATTTACTATTTATGTAAAGAAGAAAACAAAGATAACAAAATGTATTTTTGTTGTACTTGTTTCATGGGTTTCATGAGCAAGATTTTTATTATAGGTCAATAAACTTCTTCTTGATGTCTATTAGGGTTTGTCTTCTAGTTATAGGTATAATTAAGTGGCATGTATATGAAGTGACTAGTCTAGAGAAAATGCTCCAAGACCTTGCCATAAAACAGTGAAAGAATGGCTTAAGTCAACCCTCATTCAACGCTGGAAGATAAGCTCATTGATTCTGTGATCTAGTCGGCCTATATACAGTGATGAAGTCGGCCAACAAGCTTGTTGTAGGATCAGCCTAAAAGCAGAGACAAAGCACTATATATTTAAGAAAGCTGCGGCTCATTCAAGGACAGAAAATTGCGGATACCTCTGAGATTTTTCAGCGTGACAAAGTCTGGTATATATGCGAGTTTAATACAGTGAATGCGGATCTGTTTTGGGTACTGTGTTACTGATTAGTGAGAAAAAAGGACGAACAAGAGTACGGTCCATCTTGTGATGTATACACCTGCAATCAAACAGGAATAAAGCTGGTACTCTATGCGTTGTAAGGACTGTGCGTAGTCTAAAGAGGAGAATCACTCAGATGATATTCTGCATTGGGATAAGGCTGATGGGCAGTCTAAGTGTTAAGTAAACTCTGAATTGCAGTGCGAGAAAAGGAGGAACTTCCTAATCACAGTTTACAAGAGAAAGTAATATATCTCCAGATTCAAGGATATGTGAAGTGAAAGATAAGATCTAGAATGATCTTGTGTCTAATAACTGAATAAACAAGAAGAAGTGTTTGAAGACAAACTTAGAGACCAAGATCTCTACTGTTGGTGCAGGACAATGCAGGTTAGTGTAGAAAAGAAGGATCAGCATTGGAGGTCGACAAAGAAGCAGTGACAAGGTCTTGGAAGCATACATAGGTCAAGGTTCTGAGTCTTGGTCGTGGTACTTGTCATCTGAAAGTCTATAAGAAGAATTTATCGTGGGTTTTCCCCTCCAAGAAGGAAAGGATTTTCCCTAGCTCGAAGAGCCTAATTTTGTGTCTCTGGTATTTTTGATAATTGACTTGATGAAAGACTAAATAAGCCAAGAAGAGAAGACATAAGTAAATCAAGTAAGGTCACAAGTAATTATCAAGAAGAGAATTTGAATTAATCACCGGCCCTCCAAATTCTCAACATGGTATTAGAGCTAAGGTGTTGAACACAAGGGCTACTTGACAAGAAGACACTTAAGGAAGCAAGAATTGAAGTCAAGGTCAAAGTTTACATTGAAAATTCAAATCAGTTTGCAAGGAAGATTCTCAAGCTGCCTCAAGAAAGATCTTCAATCTCATTTAAAATTTGTATTCAAGACATTGTTGGGAGAGATATCATCTTTTGAAGACATTGTTTATCATCTCGGATCTAAGAACACCTACATTGGAGATTTCAATCGTAGAAGAAGCTCCTGACTTCATCATCATCATCATCAAGGAAGCTGCAAGTCACTCTACTCTAGTAAGTATCTATGACCTTACTTAAATTTGTCAAGATGACTTATTGTAAAGAGAGCAACAAATTGGTTGGGTCATCAAACTTTGGTGCATGGAAGAAGAGGACATATTTGAGTTCAATTGTAGACGAAGTTATGGACTACATCGAAGGATCTACAATTCAACTCTCAAAAGAAGATGCTCCAGCTCATGCCAAGTACATGAAAGGAGAAATCAAAGGCCCGAAAACTGCAAAAGAAATATATGAGAAACTGGTGGAGCTATTCTCTATGAGTACTGCAGGAGAAGCAATCTCTCTAAGATAAGAACTATACAAAATGAAATTGTCAAGAGAAGAAGGAATCACTTCATACTTTATAAGGATTTCTGAAATAAGAGACCAACTGCAGGAATTGGGAGAAGTAATGTCCAATACTGAGATGACTACAATGGTGCTGAATGCTGTTAATTTCTGGACTTGTTCTATGCCATTTCAGATTAGGGCACAATACTAAAGAAGATAGAATATACTAATAGATCGATAGAAGACAAGCCAACACAGAGATAGGAAATGGTGACGTTACGGTGATCAACAGGATGCTTCTACCAGCAAAGTCTTCAATAGGTCATTCAGCCAAGCGTGTCACACATAACCCCAGAACAATCCAAACAGAGAATACACAGCTCCAACGCTATCCAGAGAGAGAATTCCTCCACATCGATGTGTGTCAAATGAACTCCAAGTCTCTCCAATATATAGGAATATTTGGGGGTGTGTGACACGTCCTTTAAGACATTTAAGTCAATATTTTATTCCAGGCCGACCCAGCACATAAGTGGAATAAATTCAAAGTACATGTTCTGCTCATCCAATCGAGATGATCTTTAGATCAATCTTACACCTCTCCGAAAGAGAAATCCAATAAAAATATTGGGATCGTTTATCCCAGCATCACAACTTAGAGTTTGGACCTAGTTGTCCAATTTTAACACTCCCTCTCAACTAGGGGAGAACTCCGTCGATCTAGGCAATCCAAACATCGTGCGTCATCCCGCCGACCTGCTTGGAGCCGGCCTCTTTTTTATTTTGCAATGTATGGGTCACCACAAGACATCATACCCTACCGATGTATCTGTACCCCGCAGGTCCGAAACCTCTATCAGACTCACAAAGAGTCTCCAACCAACCCGAAGTTGGTTCATCTGACCCGAAGTCAGGCAGAGGTCCCAGAGCTCACTAAACTTGATCCCAGATCAAGTGGTTGGACCGTGCCATCCTAGATAGAGAGTATGGCAAATTCTGATGCGTCCATCAGTCTTTGCTACTAGTCTCTAGCCTTTCCCATCTCATTGGCCAAATGAGAGGTACTTCCCATGATTCCTTAACTCAATGGGTAGGATGCATACGGGGCACAGATAAATGAGAGGCGAACCAACTCGATAATCACAACAGTGGGGCAGAAGCACCATAAGTGCTTATAGCTCCGAGAAGCTATCCCCAAAACCCCCTTTTGAGCTCCCAGAGCTCATCGTCCAACAGGACCCTCAGAATAGGGTCGATTCCATGATTCCAAGATTCTCACGGAAGGTTAGAAACATGACCTTCCCCAAGGGCATTGTGAGAATATCCGCGACCTGCTCATCAGTTCCTATATGATCGAGCCTTACGGCGCCTCGCTGTACCATATCCCAGATAAAGTGGTACCAGCCATCAACATGCTTGGATCAATCATGGAACACAGGATTCTCAGTCATACAAATCCCACTCTGGTTATCACAGAGTATCACAGTGGTATCTAACACATGTGCAAACAGCTCACTAAAGAGCTTTCGCAACCAAACTACTTCACAAGAGGCCATACTTGCTCCAATGTATTCGGCCTCAGCGGTGCTCAAAGCCACCGACTTCTGCTACCTGCTCATCCATGAGATCGAAGTAGAACCAAGATTGAAGCAGCATCCCGATGTGCTCTTACGATCCACCACACTGCCAGCCCAATCGGCATCAGTATATCCACGGAGTGTCATACTCCCGGCAGTGTATCTCAGCCCATGGTCTATCGTGCCTCAGAGATATTTCAAGAGTTTCTTGGCACCAACCCAGTGAATGTTATGATCAACCATGTGTTGACTCAAAGTGTTCACTGCACAGCATATGTTCGAACAAGTGTTCATTAAGAACATCAGGGTCCCTATGAGTTAACGATACTCAGTAGGACAGGCCCAGCGACGCTGCTACTCAACTTTTCAAAGTTGAGTTCCATGGACTTACAGTCCATCATACCAGAAAAAAAAAAAATTCATAATGTATTTTCCTTGAGAAAGGAAAATCTCGCCAGGTCTCTGCTGGACCTTCAGGCCTAGACATCAGTCCTAGGTCCTTCATCTCGAACTCAGCAGCGAGCTCCCTCTTGCACTGATGAATGAGAGGGTCAGCACCTGTCAGGAAGAGGTCATCCACATACAGCACCAGAATGAGAGGTTTTCCCTTGACAACCTTGAAGTAAGGGTTCGGATTAGCATTACTTCGAGTGAAGCCCAGCTTCATCAAGTAGCTATCTGTCCTCTTGTACCAATCTCAGGGTGCTTGATTCAGCTCATAGAGGGCTTTCTTCAACCTACAGACATGGGTGTCCCGATCCTAGACTTCCAACCCCAAAGGTTGCTCCACATATATCTCTTCCTTTATCACACCATGCAAAAAAATGCGGTCTTCACATCATCTGATGAAGACTCCATCTTTGCGCAGCAGCAAGGGCTATAATAGATCGAATGGTGGTATCTCGAGCCACAGGTGCAAATATGTCATCATAGTCTATATCTTCCTCACAGGCAACGAATCTTGCCTTGAACTTTTCAGCACTTCCAACAAATCCATGCTTGATCTTGTAGAGCCATTTCGAGGTGACAACTGCTTTGTCCTATGGTCTTGGGACCACAGCATAACATCCTTCCAGACTTGATGCTTTACGACTTCCTCAAAGGTATCCAAGGTCAGATTGTACAAAAGTACTCATGGCTGCTAGATATCCTATTATTAATATGGCTTCTTGGTTTTCCTTCGGAATTTCCCCCTCTGAAGCCATATGTCCCTGAGCCATGAGGATCTTCTTTCGGTGAACAAAGACATCCATTCAGGAGCATATACAGATATATCTCCCTCTTAATGTCAGCTTCTCTCTCGAGAGAAGACATCTGTTTTTAAATGAGGGCATCCCCAGACACCATTTTGGAATTGGGACCGGATCTCCCACAGTCAAAGCCATCCAACAAACTTTGCTGATCATGATTCAAGATTCCAACCATGTGACCAAAAGCTGCATAAACTTCACATTTTAAATTTACCATAACGCTCCAATGTAGGACTGATACAGTCACATGCTGCTGCTACATAGGTGTCTATCTATGTCACTGACATACAGGGGGAACATATCAACAAGCCTCAGCTTGTGTTAGAAGTCCTTTCAGCCACTACCTGTTATCCTTGGTTCATCCTGCACTTGAGGCATTGCACCTTGAGTTGCTTCCAGATCTGCCCATTTCTGGTTATTTCAGCAGACAGCTCCTAGGGCTGTAAAAAAATTTGCCTGGCTCAATGACTTACATCTATGCCCATTTCGTCAACAATTTGACCACTACATAGAATTTCCCCAAGGACTTCAGCAGTCAAGCTTTTAAAATTTTCAGCTTCAAACATGGGTGTCTGTCTATGTCACTGTCATGATGACAGTGACATAGAATCACAGATTTAGAACTATCACATTCATCACAGCTTGCTGAATATGAACTTCAGTTACATTTCTTGGACTCTTGTCCTTGATGTACAAGGCAGGGTTCTCTTCCTCCTATACCTGCAAAGAGTGCTGTTGTTCCAATACTTCTGCCTTAACTGTTCACTAGTTTGCATATTTCTGAGCTTAAATAGGGTATCATAGTGATCCCATTCCAGCACTGTTTCTTTCAGACTTCTTCACGTGATTATTTCACAAAGCACGCTTGCCTTGAGTTGCTGACTTTAAATATGATCCACAGGCGTATTTCAACGTTCATCGTAATGTGGCACTATTCCAGACTGTTCACACCATTGCCGTCCTCACATACATCTATACTACGCTGTGACTTCAGCATTGGTCGCTTCACGCCATGCAACATTGTGGGCAGATCCACCACAGGTTACGCAACAGCACAAAAAAAAAAACACCTACAGCAGCAATCGCTTTCCAGCACGTTGCTCACGGTTTTATTGCCCACCGCAGACCAGCACCCAGGCACCACCACTCTTCCGCCACCACAGTGGGCACAAAAGCCGTTCCACAAACAGGAATGAGCAATTCTGCTCCATGCTCATTCTTAAGCAACGCTGGATTGACGGTGAGGGAGACACAGCGTCGGCTCACTCAACAGGCGCAAGAACACTAGATGTAAATTCATTTGACGGCTGGTGCCCTCTCCACGTTTTCCAATTAACGGTGGATTCATGCTCTTAATCTGCTGAGATTTAGAGTTTTCTGTGAGATGGCGTCGTCCATCTATCAAGCCATCTCCCATTTAAGTAAGATATCTGTGTTTATCACCATCATCAGCATTTAAATCGATCTGTCAGTTATCTTTCCATTCATTGCTCCATTGTGAGATGTCGTTACTGCAGCAGCCTTCTTCCAGTACTCTGTCTCTTTATTTGGTGGGAGGAATGTAGGTCTCTCATTATCCTCTGTAGAAGATGGTAGTAATAGAGGCCTCACAGATTTCTCTGTAGTAATATAATGGCCATTAAAAACAGGGTCAGGTTGCACAGAGTTTCTGCCTGTTACATTCGGAGAAGGATTATTCCACCCAATTCTGAAAAAGGGTACTCTGAATGAACTCTCCAGACCGTAGTAGAAAATAGATCTGCTATGAGTTTCTTCCAGCATCAGAGAAACTGCAGCATTAGAGGAAGTGCAATCATGTACAATAGAAAATTCATGAGAGCTACTAATGTGCTGCTGAATCTCGTCCACTATAGAGCGAAGAAAAGAATACCATCCCATATAATCGTTAGCTGCCTTCAACATACCTTCAGGCACTAGAAGGCTAGAGGAGCTGACGAGAAATACATTATACGATCTATGGCGAAGCTGATGATAATGTTCTCATGCATTCATGGTGTGGTTCGTAGCATATCCTCTGTTTTGACTCATTTTAAGTGCTGCGAATTCGGTGTTAATATTGTAAAGTGAGCTTTCGATTCCTGCACAGCACTATGGAGAGCCAAGATAATAATAACGTAGCCGGGAGAAGCTCTGGACGTCCTTGCAGAAAAACGACGAAGAGGAATACCAAATCAGAGGCCGAGCAACAGGGCTGTCCACGCGACTTGGAGAAGCAACGTCATGACGCTAAGAAAGAACGTTGGAGATTGGACGTGCCGAATGAGTGTAAACAACCACAATAAGCTTTTCAAACACGTAACTGAAATCCATATACCCGACAATAAGCACGATATTTGCAGGCGGCGGGGTATCCATCGCCAAGAGAAGAACAACCGCCATCATCATTTTCTCTACGTCAAAATCGCCAGGAGCGGTCTGCTGCATTCGAATTCCAGCGTTAATGAGAATCTGATCAAACTGCGATTGCGTCTCAGAAAAGAATCGATACGCGGAGAAATGATCATAGAGGTTGCCGCCACCACCTTCTGCATGAACGTTTATAATGCCAAATCTCCGGAGTAAAGCGGAGGACATGGCATTGATGACGTAGGGATTCGACAGTTCACCGTATCCCACAATATTCTTCCCACTCTCGATTTTCAGGAACTGAGATCGATTCCTGAACCTTTGGATTAAATTGGGAATCGTTGTTTTCCCATGTTGCTACCCTGAACAATGGAAAACCCTACGCCCACTGAATAGAATGTCCGAGCTTGGTAATTGGAACCAGTTAAGAGGCCGAGTCTGGTAACGTCCGAGTGCCGAGCAATTGTGGGCGCACGCATGGAGGGGACTCGACAATAAAATTCCGCATTCCAGTTTCAGCAATCTCGGATCTGATTTACCCCTGAAGCAGTCCTTTATTCTAGACGTCATGCCCTACAGAATTTAGGCCTTACGCTGTCTTAAGGTGGACTATCTTCCACGTTATCTTGATTAGACTTGCTCACGCTGATCCAAAACTAGGGCATTGTCTTCAACCTTGCTCTGAAACCATGTTAATTTCTGGACTTGTTCTATGCCATTTCAGATTAGGGCACAATACTAAAGAAGATAGAACATACTAATAGATCGATAGAAGACAAGCCAACACAGAGATAGGAAATGGTGACGTTACGGCGATCAGCAGGATGCTTCTACCAGCAAAGTCTTCAATAGGTCATTCAGCCAAGCGTGTCACACATAACCCCAGAACAATCCAAACAGAGAATACACAGCTCCAACGCTATCCAGAGAGAGAATTCCTCCACATTGATGTGTGTCAAATGAATTCCAAGTCTCTCCAATATATAGGAATCTTTGGGGGTGTGTGACACGTCCTTTAAGACATTAAAGTCAATATTTTATTCCAGGCCGACCCAGCACATTCAAAGTACATGTTTTGCTCATCCGATCGAGATGATCTTTAGATCAATCTTACACCTCTCCGAAAGAGGAATCCAATAAAATATTGGGATCGTCATCTGAGCATCACAACCCGGAGTTTGGACCTAGTTGTCCAATTTTAACAAATGCTCTACCGGAAGAATGGGAAAACTTCACTTCAAACTTATACGGAAAGAAAGAAGCAACACCATTCCATGGTTTATGGTCTTTATGTAAAATAGAGGAATCAAGATTAAAATCCAAAGTTGATACATGATCAAGTGAAGGGAATCAAGCCTTCGCAGCCATATCCAGAAAGAAAGGAAGATTCCGAAAATTTGGTCCTCGGAATAAAAGAAGAAACATGGACAAAGTATGATGCTTTGGATGTAATGAACTTGGGCATTATAAAAGAGATTGTCCTAAATCCGGAAAGGACAAAAGGAAAAAGGAAGAAGCCCATGTCACAGATGAAAGGGAAGAACCTGATGTTAAGAAATCTAAGAAAGAAGAAGCGAGAGATCTCTATTATGATAGAGATTATCTTCTTCTTTAAGTGATTTATGTTGGTTGTAAAATAGTATGATAGGAAGCGATGTATATTAATAGCATCATGATAGAAGTATGGTAAGAGCTCTTGGTAAAACAACTCCGGGAAAATCTCGTTGATAACAATATTGATGGAAGGCAGTCATCAAGATCAAGGGTCATCATGGAAACAGGCGCTCACACTCTCTAATGGAATTCTCTATGGATTCACAAGTTAAAAAGAAAGCAGAAAGGTTTCATCAAGAATTCTATGCTACAGAATTTTGGGATTAAGATGTGATGACATATTGATGAAGCAGATCAAGTGAATGAAGTTCTTCATTCTAGTAAAATTGCTACTAGGTGACTCAAAGGAAAAGGGTATGAGGTATATATATTTATATGCTGACACTGGATGCTATGTAGTCATGTCATATGGTTGTAGGTAATGGACTTCTATATTTAGAAGTATAATCTATGGAGGAGGATTTCTCATGGTGCAAAGACAGATGAAATCAATATAATATATCCTCATATGTGTAGAAATTTTATAACCCAACCCCGGTTTTCAGTTTTTCCTTATTTCTCCCATATAGTTAAATGTTCATTCCCATAGCCATACATTAACAAGCTAGAAAAATAATTATTTTCTGAAAACACAAACTCTGGAAATTTCACAATGCTGAAATGCTGAAATAAAAATCAGAAAAATAAATCAGCCACACACAGAATTTTGACACGTTGATTTTTGGTCAACTTCACCCTAGAAAAACCCCCTACAACTCTTGGGGAAAACCAATTCAAAAGCTCTCTTTTATTTTTGATAAATATCTTCTACAGAGAAATAGAAAACACAGAAAAATTCCAGCAACCAGTATTTTTACTTATCTCGAAAACCGTGCACAACCTTCGCCTCGATTTTCGTGCCAAACAGAAACAAAAAATTACAGCAAAAAGTACAGCCTTAAATGTTGTACGGACATCACCGAAAAGTTCTGGAACAGTTGTACGACCTCCTCGAAAACTATGCCACTTGCTGCCTCGAAAAACGTGTTGTATGGCTACTGTACGAACCTTGATTTGCGTGCTAAAAACTGTTGTACAGATTTCAGAAAAACATATCTGTTTTGCTACTGTACGGACCTCAGTTTCCATGCCTCCTTAACTGTTGTACAGACCTCGAAATTCGTGTTGCATTAAATGTTGTTTTCCCTCCTCGAAATTCTTGTCACTTGCCTTGAACTTCGTGTTGTTGCTTGTTGTACGGATTTGCCGAAATATTGTTGCCTCAGTATGCGTGCCAAGGTGTTGTTCTTCTTCCTCCTCTGCTCAGAAATATCCTTTGCTCTCTTCCTCTCCTTCTCTCAATCCGCTCATGAAAGAATGAATGACATTTTCCCTCATTTTCCTCCTTTAACCTAACCCTAAGTGACTTTTGGAGAATCCCTAAATCTAATGGCTGAGATAGCTTTAGATCTAGGGCTGAGATTAAATGCTCATTTAAATCTCACTTTCTATTTTTTAATTCACCCCACTTTAATAAAGACCCACTTAGTCATTTATTTTCAAAGTCACTTTTCACTTTCTAATTTCACATTCACTTTATTAAAGTCACTTTAAAATTAGATTTTAGTAACTTTATCACTTGAAGTCACTTAGATTCGACTTTATAACTTTATAAAGTCACTTTAGGAGAAAAATTAAATTCTTTTGGACACTTTTCCCTAGGCCAAAGATCAAAGCCTTAGGGAACCACCTGTCCTCCGGTAACCAAATTTCAACACTCCCTCTTACCGAGAAAGGTGTTCCTCACCACACCCATCTTGTCTCTGAAGTAGACATGTTTGCCCCATGGTAAGGCTTTGGTAAGAATATCTGCAACCTGCTCATCAGTGGGAATGTACTCAAGCTTCACAGTTCCCTTTTGAACATAGTCTCTGATGAAGTGATATCTGATGCCGATATGCTTTGACCTGTCATGAAATATTGCATTCTCCGTGAGTTTAATGCAACTCTGATTATCACAGTAAATCACTGAAGGTCTCAATAGCTGACCAAATAAGCCAAACAACATCTTGCGAAGCCAGATGGCCTCACAACTAGCTAGACTGGCTGCCATGTACTTTGCTTCCGCTGAACTCAATGCTATTGACTGCTGCTTTCGGCTGAACCACGACACCATTGCCGAACCCAACTCAAAACAACACCCTGAAGTGCTCTTCCTATCAGAAGCACAACCTACCCAATTAGAATCAGTGTAACCTGCCAATCTCACTCCATCCCCCTGCCTATAATCCAAACTCCCTACCTATAATCCAGACCATACTCCATTGTCCCCTGCAAGTACCGCAAAATGTGTTTTGTAGCAATCTAGTGAACCCTCCTGGGCTCACACATGAACTGGCTCATCGTGTTGACTGCAAAACATATATCTGGTCTGGTGTTGACCAAATACATCAAGGAACCAATCAGCTGTCTATACAATGTGGGGTCCACCAACTCGGAATCTGAAGCGTGAAGCTTCTTCCAGTTGGTGATCATCGGTGTCGACATTGGTCTATAATCCTCCATGTGGAATCTGCCAAGGATGTCCACAATATACTTCCCTTGTCCCAGGAAGAAATGCCCATCCTCCTGCCACACCTCCAAACCCAAAAAGTAATGCATCAAGCCAATGTCCTTCATCTCAAACTCCGACGCAAGATCTCTCTTGCAGTGCTCTATGAGTCTCTCTGCGCCCTTAATGACCAAGTCATCCACATACAGCAGGCTCCTCACCAATCACAATAAAGTAAAGGTTCGGATCTGCATCACTCTTTGTGAAACCCATCTCCTACAAGTGTTTGTCTATCCTAGAGTACCAAGCTCTGGGAGCTTGCTTCAGGCCATAAAGGGCCTTCTTCAGTCTGCACACATGGGACTTCTTTCCATGCACCTCAAAGCCCTATGGTTGCTCAATGTACACCTCCTCCTGTATGAAGCCATTGAGAAATGTGGTCTTCACATCCATCTGGTGGATCTTCCAACCCATCTCTGCTACTATCGATATGGTGGATTGAATCAAACTATATCGAGCCACGGGAGCGAAGTTCTCCTAATAATCAACTCCCTCTAGCTGGGAGAACCCTCTAGCCACAAACCTTGCTTTGAATTTCTCAATGCTGCCATCTGCAGCATGCTTTACCTTGTAAAGCCATCTGGAAGTAACCACGGATTTGCCCTCAGGCCTCGGCACCACCTCCCAAACATCGTTCTTCATGATAGAAAAATACTCCTCCTGCATGGCCTCTCTCCAAACCTGCTGGCTAGTTGACTCCTCATAGCTAGAAGGCTCAGAGTCAACGATGTTGGCAACCATTTCCATATAGCTACAAAACCTATTAGGTGGTCTGCTCTCTTTGTCCGACCTCTTAGGCCCAGCAACAGATGTGGCCTCTCTCCAGGTGTCTTGAAGCCACTTGGGCTTCCTCTTCCCTGAGCACACTTCTCCCATCGGAGAATGAAACTCCTCCTCCTCATCATCAGGAGCCTGAACTCCTGACTGTCTGTTTATTGTCCTCCTGCCTAAACCTGAACCTGTAGACGCTGAAGTACCGTGTGAACTGTCCATCAGTGGACTCCCTAGTGAACTGCTTTGCGGACTGCTCTGCATGTTGCTCGAAGCAGTGTGGAAAAAGTCGGCAAAAAGTCTCGAATTTTTGAAAAAATCCCGAATTTTTCCCTGAGCCGACTTTATCGGCCGACTTTTTCATTCCTGAAAAAGTCGTGATTTTATCCTCAAAGTCCCGACTTTTTGCCGACTTTTTCCAAAAAATCGTGAGTGAGATAGTTTCTTTAATAAGTTTTTAAATTTTTTTTGAAAAAATCAGGATTTTTTCCAAAAATTCGGGATTTTTTCCAAAAAGTCGAGATTTTTTCAAAATATGAATATTTTTGTATTTCTTTAGTTTTGCCGACTTTTTGCCAACTTTTTCAAAAAACTCCCGACTTTGTCGAGTTTTTCAACTTTTGGACCCTTGCCGATTTAATCTCAACTTCGACTTTTTCCACATTGGCCCGAAGCACCACCCCTCTAACTCTGTGAGCCACTGCTCACTGATGGACCTGACACCGTAATCAATGTACCTCTGAATCCTCCTGATCCCTGCCCACTGGATCCCTGCGACTAACTCAGCTGCTCCTGAGGGACTGGCTGATCCAGATACTCTAACTCCCATGACCTCCTGAAAGCCCTGTCCTCCTCGAACTTCACATGCCGCCTGACAACAACTCTCCTCTGTGCGGGAATATAAATCCGAAAGGCCTTCGAGGTCTCATTGTAGCGCACAAAGACACCCTTCTCTGCAGTGGGCTCTAGCTTGGTCCTCTTCTCCTTGGGTACATAGGAGTATGCAATACACCCAAAGATACGAAGATGACAAACATCAGGCTTCTTCCCAGAAAAAGCCTCCTCCAGAGTCACATGCCCCAAGGCATGATGCAGACTCCTATTCTGCAAATATACAGCAGTGTTGTAGGCCTCTGCCCACAAAAACAATGGCAACCCTTGATCATGTAGCATGGCTTTGGCAGCCCTTCGATAGATCTGTTCTTCCTCTCCGCAACCCCGTTCTGCTCGGGGTTGTAAGGAACTGTGAACTCCCTCCTAATGCCTGCCTCCGCACAATAATCAACAAACTCACGAAGGGTGTACTCTCCTCCATTGTCCGACCTCGGGGACTTGATCTTCTGACCTATCTGAGTCTCCACAAGAGCTCTGAACTCCTGAAACCACTTGAAGACCTCACTCTTGGTCTTCAAGAAATAAATCCAGGTCCTCCTGGAGTGATCATCAATGAATAATACATTACACTCATATCCACTCAAGGAAACATGAGACATCCGACCACTCACATCAGAATGAATCAAATCAAGTACCCTAGTCGATCTACTGTCACTGCTGGGAAAAGGGGATTTGGCAAACTTGCCCATCGCACATCCTCTGCATGTATCAAAGTGATCAGCACTGAAATTTGGCACACCTGTAGTTATCTCGCGCAGTGTCCTCAAGGCTCCATGATACATGTGCCCCATCCTACGGTGCCAAATCTCACACAGCTCTGAACTGCTAGCTCTGTTGCCGGTACTACTACCCAATGCCAAAAGGGGCTGAAATGCAAACTTGTACACCTCTGCATGGCGTACACCAATCACTCTAGCTGAATCAGCTGGAGCACCCCTGGGATATATCAACACCTGTCCTCTCCTGAACAATATCTCATACCCTCTGTCCTCCAATGTTGAGACGGATATGAGGTTCTTCCTCATCCCTCGCACATATAGAACATCTGACACCTTCAAGGGAGGTTTGGGTTCCCTGTTAAATGCCAATGTCCCCACACGGACTGCTCTAACAAGGTTGTCATCTCTGAGTACTACCTCTATATCAGTGCCACTCTCTAAAAGCTCTGAGAAGTACTCACGGACTCCTATCATATGACGTGAAGCCCCACTGTCAACATACCAGATACCTAAAGATGCTTCGCTAGTGGAGGGAAATGCACACTCCCTCTCAACCTCCGTGGCAGGTGATCCTACACTAGTGGACTCACAAGAAATGAACCCAAACTCCCGGTCAAAGCTATCTGTAAAGTCCTCTATCTCTGTTGATGTTGCCATGCTCTAGTTCTTCCCCTTCTTCTTCTTCTCCGGACACACAACTGCATAGTGTCCCATCCTCTGACAATTCCAACACTTCACCTTGGAATAGTCCTTCTGTGTGTTCCCCTATTTACCTTTACCTTTGCCTTTGCCCCCACCACCACTTGTGGAAGCTTGCTTCTTTCCCTTGCCTTTCTTGCCTCTTGCCAACAGTGCTACATCCTCATCCTGCTCAACTGGTTTGCCTACCCCAAGCTGGCTCTTTCTGATTTCTGTCTGTATGCAATCATCCCAGAACCTCTCCCAAGTGGGAAGGGTCTCACGTGCACAAACCAATGTGGAAAAAGTCGAAGTCAGGATTAAATCGGCAAGGGTCCAAAAGTTGAAAAACTCGATAAAGTCGGGAGTTTTTTGAAAAAGTCGGCAAAACTAAAAAAATACAAAAATATTCATTTTTGGAAAAAAAAATCTTGATTTTTTCAAAAAAAAATAAAAAATTATTAAAGAAACTACCTCACTCACGATTTTTTCAAAAAAGTCGAGAGTTCGAGGATAAAATCACAACATTTTCAGGGATGAAAAATTCAGCGAAAAGTCGGCCGATAAAGTCGGCTCCGGGAAAAATTCGGGACTTTTTGCCGACTTTTTCCACACTGGCACAAACCCCATCAGCTAAGTTCAGCCATGAACTAGGAAGGCCATTCACTGTAATCTGCACCAATTCAGTGGGTGGAATGACCTCTCCAACTACTGCGAATGCATCTCTCACATTAGTAATCTTTGTGAGATATCTAGCTGCACTATCAGTGTTTACCCATTTTAATGGTCTTCAGCTTCTCCCTTAGGACCATTTTTTTGTTCTCATTGGTACTCTGGTAGAGATTGGTCAATGCTGTCCACATCTCATGAGCATATATTTTTCCTCTCACATGAAGAATGCAACGATCTTTGATTCCATCTAGAATCAGTCTCTTACCCTTGTTATTCTTTTTATTAAAGGCTGTCAACTGAATAGCATCAGTAGGCACATTAACAGGGTTCTGTGCGGTATGCACCATGATATCTCAGACTTCTGCCTCCTCAAAGATACTCTGCATTCTCTCCTTCCATACACTGTAGTTACTATGCATATCCAACCTATCCTCCACCCTCAAGCCCAAAGACATGCTTGTTGTCCTAATAAACTGAAAATAACACTGCTGTAGTAAAAGTAATGTTTTCTGTGTGAAAAATCAGCTTGCTGTAATTACTAATTTCTGTGTGAAAAATCAGCTTGCTGTAATTACTAATTTATGTGTGAAAAATCAGCTTGCTGTAATTTTTCTTCTTGTTGTCCCAAACTGCGTTTTTCAACAAAATAGCTTTGATACCATATAGAAATTTTATAACCCAACCCCGGTTTTCAGTTTCTCCTTATTTCTCCCATATAGTTAACTGCCCATTCCCATAGCCATACATTAACAAGCTAGAAAAATAATTATTTTCTGAAAACACAAATTCTGGAAATTTCACAATGCTGAAATGCAAAAATAAAAACCAGAAAAATAAATCAGCCATACACAGAATTTTGACACGCTGATTTTTGGTCAACTTGACCCTGGAAAAAACCCCTACAACTCTTGGGGA
Organism: Pinus albicaulis; assembly: GCA_034641835.2. Lineage (NCBI taxonomy): Eukaryota > Viridiplantae > Streptophyta > Pinopsida > Pinales > Pinaceae > Pinus > Pinus albicaulis. Next base: position 179,024,858 of record CM076573.1, on the reverse strand, counting down.
AAACCAGTTCGAAAGCTCTCTTTTATTTTTGATAAATATCTTTTACAGAGAAATAGAAAACACAGAAAAATTCCAGCAACTAGTGTTTTTACTTATCTCAAAAATCGTGCACAACCTCCGACTCGATTTTCGTGCCAAACAGAAACAGAAAATTACAGCAGAAATTACAGTGTTAAATTTTGTACGGACAGCACCGAAAACAGTGCCAGAACAGCGATACAACCTCCTCGAAAACTGTGCCACTTGCTGCCTTGAAAACGTGTTGTACGACTATTGTACGGACCTCGATTTGTGTGCTGAAAACTGCTGTACGGATTTCAGGAAAATAAAAATTTAAAATTAATTAAAAAAAAAAAAAAAAAAAAAAAAAAAAAAACAGATCTGTTTTGTTGCTGTACAGACCTCGGTTTCCATGCCTCCTTAACTACTGTACGGACCTCAAAATTCGTGCTACATTAAATGTTGTTTTCCCTCCTCGAAATTCATGCCACTTGCCTTAAACTTCATGCTGCTGCTTGTTGTATGGATTTGTTGAAATTTTGTTGCCTCGGTATGCGTGCCAAGGTGTTGTTTTTCCTCCTCCCTCCTTGCACAGAAATATCCTTTGCTCTCTTCCTCTCCTTCTCTCAATCTGCTCGTGAAATAATGAATGACCTATTCCCTCATTTTCCTCCTTTAACCTAACCCTAAGTGACTTTTGGAGAATCCCTAAATCTAATGGCTGAGATAGCTTTAGATCTAGAGCTGAGATTAAATGCTCATTTAAATCTCACTTTCTATTTTTTAATTCACCCCACTTTAATAAAGACCCACTTAGTCATTTATTTCCAAAGTCACTTTTCACTTTCTAATTTCACATTGACTTTATTAAAGACACTTTAAAATTAGACTTTAGTAACTTTATCACTTCAAGTCACTTTAAATTAGATTTGACTTTATAACTTTATAAAGTCACTTTAGGAGAAAGATTAAATTCTTTTGGACACTTTTCCCTAGGCCAAAGATCAAAGCCTTACAGAACAACCTGTCCTCCGGTAACCAAATTTCAACAATATGGAATATGAGGCGGTGATATATAAACAAGGAACTGGAAATTGGAAGTTCCTAGGAATGAAGATGTGCAGAAAGAAAGAGATCATGAGTGCAACCATCCCAAGAGGCAGTTATCATCCGAAAGCCAAGAAGATGTGACTAGAATATCTCCTAGGAGGATATGTAGACTCTGATAAAAGTCTCGTAAAGAAGAAGACCCTTGACAAGGCATATCATTAGGAGATGTGTCAATCTGAATAGAGGATGTCGATGCCTACAGCAAGATGTCATGGTGAAAGATCATCACTAAGGTAACTTTTGATTTAAAAGTTCATATGTATATGTTTATCTGGATAAATTTATGCAGGACTGCCAATCATGTGAAAGGATGTAAGATCCTTGGATATGGTTCGAAAGAAAGCTGCATGGCATAAAAGGTGGACCAGATAAGGAAGTCTAATGAATCACTTTTTGATAGCTGACATGACTCGTGGATAAAAGTGATGGATGATCTGTGCCCTATGAAACTAGAGGTTGAAGATTTCTCAATATCGAAATTCATGACATCGAGAGAAGGAAATCTTCATGAGCAGCTGGGTGTCTCACCATTGCTGCTGCAGGTCCTTGGTTGAGAGGGAGCCTGGTGATAAGTTTCTTGCTTGGAAGAAACTTGAAGCATGTCCTTCCTAAGTTAAGAGGGAGTGACATATATGATTCTCTAATACATGTGTTATGCACTAGACCAGTACTAACAGCTGTAAGTCTCAGTGTAGGCCATGTGGAGAGAATGGATAGACACATCATTCTGGTCTTCACTTGAGAAGAGAAAATGGAGGATTGGGTAGTCATCTGGCATTCGATACACTTTGAGAATGCGATAGGGCATTCAAGAAAAGAAAAGTCGGGGACCAATATTCTTTGAGGGCTAGCTACCCAAGAGAAGAATAGTCCAAGAATGTCATACTTTAGGAACACCTGGGTAGAGTATGTACCTTAGAGAGACAACGACTATGGTGTCTATAAGTCATGTGTCTCACCAGCATTGTAGCCCATTGTCTCGTTGAGAGATGGAGTTGTTAGTCAAGGCCTTGCACTAGGACAATGTTGGTTGATATGATGTTATACTGATGTGATTACCAATCCGATTCTTCTTATGAGATTCTTCATTTTGAAAGTGACCATGTACCTGTATGAATACCTCCCTAGTTAAGAGGGAATTGGAAAGTGTAACTAGAATCGATCTTCATATTGACTATGTAATTATGTATTTATGTAAAGAAGAAAACAAAGATAATAAAATGTATTTTTGTTGTACTTGCTTCATGGGTTTCATGAGCAATATTTTTATTATAGGTCAATAGACTTCTTCTTGATGTCTATTAGGGTTTGTCTTCTAATTATAAGTATAATTAAGTATCATGTATATGAAGTTACTAGTCTAGAGAATATGCTCCAATGCCTTGCCATAAAACAGTGAAAGAATGGCTTAAGTCAGCCCTCATTCAACGCTGGAAGATAAGCTCATTGATGTTGTGATCTAGTCAGCCTATTTACAGTGATGAAGTTGGCCTACAAGCTTGTTGTAGGGTCAGCCTAAAAGCAGAGACAAAGCACTATATATATAAGAAAGTTGCAGCTCATTCAAGGACAGAAAATTGTGGATACCTCTGTGATTTTTCAGCGTGACAAAGTCTGGTATATATGCGAGTTTAATACAGTGAATGCGGATCTGTTTTGGGTACTGTGTCAATACAGTAAATGCAGATCAGTGAGAAGAAATGATGAACAAGAGTGCGGTCCAATACACCTGCAATCAAAGCGGAATAAAGCTGGTACTCTATGCGTTGTAAGGATTGTGCCTAGTCTAAAGAGGAGAATCACTCGGAGGATATTCTGCATTAGGATAAGGTTGATGGGCAGTCCAAGAGTTATTTAAACTCTGAATTGCAATGCGAGAAAAGGAGGAAGGTAAATCTGTGATTTACCTCCCTAATCACAGTTTATAAGAGAAAGTAATATATCTCCAGATTCAAGGATATGTGAAGTGAAAGATAAGATCTAAAATGATCTTGTCTCCAATAACTGAATAAACAAGAAGAAGTGTTTGAAGATAAACTTATAGACCGAATTCTCTATTGTTGGTGCAGGACAATGCAGGTTGGTGTAGAAAAGAAGGATCAGCATTGGAGGTCGACAAAGAAGCAATGACAAGGTTTTGGAAGCATACATAAGTCAAGGGTCTGAGTCTTGGTCATGGTACTTGTCATCCAAGAATCTATAAGAAGAATTTATCATGGGTTTTCCTCTCCAAGAGGAAGAGGTTTTGCCTTGGCTCGAAGAGCCTAATTTTGTGTCTCTTGTATTTTTTTATAATTGACCTGATGAAAGACTAAATAAACTAAGAAGAAAAGACATAAGTAAATCAAATAAGCTCACAAGTAATTATCAAGAAGAGAATTTGTATTAGTCACTGGCCCTCCAAATTCTCAACAACCTTATCTACATGTGGATATAGAACTTACTACTCATAATTTTACTTCTTAGTAATACAGTTTGAACTTATATGTTACATACAAAAGGATTTTACTTTCTGAATCAATTGCATTATAAATCATCACCTCCAATCCAGGAAACAAAGCAGTTTTAACAAGGCATATTTAACATTATGATAACCAATTAATTTTTAATTCAAAAGCAAATTTTCTTTGATGATTATGGCAAATCAACAAAAGTCTATTCAATAATTTCTTCCACCCATCTTAAAATCCCTGAAAGAAGACTTCATTTATTTCATCCACATATTTTAAAGCTATGTTCCAGGAAATGTTGCACAGAGGTCTGTTTCAGCCCGGAAACGAAACGGAAACGCGTTTCACCATACCATACGGCCTGGAAACACGTTTTCGTCCATACTAGGCCGTTTCACGTTGGGGAAACGTGCCTAGTATGGACAAAAACGCGTTTCCAGGCCGTACAGACGCGTTTGCGGTGTTTAAACTTCTTTTTTTTAGCTTTTTTTTCGATTTGTTGTGTTTTATTATTTCTTTAATTGTTTTTATTTTTTGTTTTAGGACAGCCTAATGTTCAAGCCTATGGCCCTAGTGTTGATATGCAGTTCATGGTAATGTTAAATTCTTTCATTTTCATCATTTTATTTAAATTTTTAACATTACCATAAAATGACTAAGGATGTTTGAGAGTGGTTTTGCCCTCATTGGATTTCATATGGAGAAAGTAGAATTTTATATCTCACTCAAAATCCAGCAGACTTATCATTTTTTCAAGATTTCAGGATTGGGGGGATTGCAATGTTTCCATTGGATTTTTCCATGTACTAGGGTATGGAACTTGTATTTAATCGAGAGAAGCAAGACCTCTATGCAGGGGAGACTCCCAATAACCAAGAGCACCAAGGGCACTAGGGTATAGAACTTGTATTTAATCAAGAGCACTAAGGTCGTTCGACTATGCAGGAGGAGACTCCCAATCAAGCACGAGACAAGAAATTAGAAATTTCTCGTGGCTGATTTTGGATATTGATATTTTCATCATGTGATCATTCATGAGTAAATGTGATGTAAATTTAAAGACATAGTTTATGCATTGGCATTAAACAATTTAATCATAATGTAATAAATTATAATGTATCATGTATGCTTTATGATTGCACAAATTTCTTAAATGTACTAACATATATATATATATATATATATATATATATATATATATATATATATATTGTGTTTCCCTGTTTGGGGGGGTCACGTTTCGTACCCGTACCAGTTTTGGAAACTCGTACCCATTTCTCCGTTTCGTGCAACTTAGTTTTAAAGGTAAATAACCAAGTAATCTGTCCCTGTTAAATCCATCGTTTTCTTCAAAAAAAATCTCTTCTGACAGTAACATTTTGTTCTGTCATTAAATTGAAATACACTATAAGCAGTTTAATACAGCAACTAGAAAAGATTGGCAACAGTGAGTTATCAGCAATTAATGAATCAGTCACATGCCTTCCTTCAAAGGTGTTCTAAATTAAACTATCATCAAAGCTGCCCGTGATGTTCAGGGAAAACAACATTTTACATGTGTAGTGCTCATAAACTTCACTTGATATTCATGTTGTTTGTACTTTCATTTTTTACTAGTCAGATATCAGAGATTTCAACTGTGAAAACCAGTTGCCTTGCAAAACACCACTTCAAGGAAACTAAGTAGTTTTGTTAAACCAGACCCATTTGAATTTATGAAAAGCAATTGTTTTAATCCAGATCCATCTACCCATGGATAGAAAACCAAGAAATCAAAAAAGGTTACTTCAAGTTAATTTATCCCACCCATCTTAAAATAATTGTATCAAAGTTATACAAAGATGATACAAAATCAAACATACCCCATAAAACTGGGGAAAGAGTGGTGGAAGAAACTAAGCCAAAAGTAAGATGTCCAATGATATAACCATTTATTTACCTTCACAAACGTCCCAGCATATTCCAGAGCAGAAGCAGCAAGCCTGCCAGCATCTCTCATGTAGTGAACACCTGTAGCATCATGTATCTCAGGATCTTTTCCAACAAGAGGAGTTGAATTGGAGCCAACATAAGATGGCCGCATAATATGGCTGGGGACACTTTGTATTGGTGAAACTTTCCAAGGTTTTAATTTTGCTCGCTTTTGTTTCGTATTTAATGTTCTGCCATGGCTCACCATATAATAGCATGTTAGACACAACCATAAAGACAAATGTTCAAGATAAATTTCACCTTAATTTTGCATTCAAGACTTTTTCAATTGAATTGAAATTATATTACGTGTGCCAATTATGCCCCTGCTTTAACCCTTTACGTAAGTAACAAGTTGTTATCCATGTCTATAAATTGTTTCTGACAATACTCCAAGGATGGAAACATGCTTTTTATTTTGTGTAGAATTACAAGTTCATCATATATAAACTCTAATTTTAAGCCAAGTGATATCTAAAACATAGAAAGTTATGATTTGCTAGGAATAACCAAATCTAAAGCCGCCCAGCACCACCTGTTTTCCATTCTCAAAGTGAAAAACCAATTGCAGATGAATCTCAAATAGAAAGAGATGACATTATCATGAACAAACCATGTAAGTTATATTCAAGGGTTAATGCACAGCTATAAATAAAAAATTTCCATCAAAAGAAGATGGATCACCAAATAACATGGATCCTTCAGAATTTCTTATGTCATTAAAGATGGTCATTTGAAGCAAGATACGATACCTGGTTGTGCTATAACACTTCTTCGGGCATCCAAAAGTGGTTCTGCAACAAAAATACTAGTTAGAATGTCAAACATTTAAGTCTTATTCTCAAATAAGCAGGCTATCAAATGAAGCATTTTAATTTGAAATTGTATATCTCTGGATATTCATATTATTTTGACCATAGTTTGACATGAAAATCTAAAAAGCATTTACTATAGCACAGCTGTAGGCCTTATACATTATTTCCACACAGAACATGCAGAACAGAAGTGTCAAGGTTACAAGTCAAAGTGTCTTTCAATTCCTGATCCCTGCATCTTATAAACCATTATGTTATAACTTATAACCAATACAGTCTGCATTTCCTCAAGCCTGTGCAATAGTGTCACAGTTTATGCATTAAAGAATGTAGGAATGCAGAACTAGCATAGAAATAAAATCTAATTTTTGATAGCAAATATGTCGATTTATGGTAGCATCGGATGTGCTCTAGCCTTGTAACTTTGTATATAGGCTAGGACACATGTATTCCATAAAACCCAGAAATGGTTTTGGAAAATTCCACTTAGAGATGGTGTAATTAAATTAATTAATCGTTTTTTAATGTTTTCCTAAGTCTAAACTTAAGGAAACTGATTAATTAAAGGGTATTAATTAAACTAAGTGTGAATCTTCTAGATAAAGTCGTGGATCACCTCCAAGTTAATCTTAGCCCTTGATTATGTTTTAATCTTGGCTGTTGAAGGGTCAACGGAAGAATATAAGAAGGAGGGTGAAGGGCCTATGGAAAACACATTGAGCACATTGAGCATTTGGCATTTTCGAGCTTGTGAGAGAGACACAGCTTTTTGATCAAGATCGAATCACTAGGGCTGGGTTTTCTAAGTGATTTGATTCAGTGATCAGTTTCAGAGGGGCAGATGCAATGACTGGTCAGGAGGACCAAGAGTACATTTCAGAGAGAGGCAATAGTGACGCAGAGAGAGGCAACACAGTCACATGGAGGGGTGATGCAGTTCTTGAAGGGTATCACGCAAAAGTGACGCAGTGCCTTTTGTGATCAGTCCGGAGATAGCTGGAAGTTGGGGAAGCCAGGAGGGCCAAAATTCAGTTTCTGATCAGCTTGATCATTTGCAGAAGAGAGGTGGCGCAATTCCAAAGATTGCCCACGCAGTGTTACGCAGTTGCAGCGTAGGCATCACGCAGAGGCAGAGAGGGGCTTCACCAGCACTGTTTAGATTAGTCGGGGATTTGCAGAGTGAGGTATACCTCATATTTCTTTTGTTGCCTAGATTATCTCTGAAGGGTGAGTCGGATATTGGCACCCTAGTTGTACTCAAGATTCTGCTGCTTAATAATACAAAACCCTCAGATCTGCTGCATCGGTTTTCCCAAGTTGGGTTTTTCCGGAGACTTAGTCCAAAAATAATTGTGTCAAATGTGGATGTTTTTCATTGTATTTTGTTCAGTTTCTTTCAACACTTAGATTTACTCCACAGCATTATTTGTATAGACTGCTTCAGTAATTACTTCGATATTTCACTGTAATGAAATAATTATGAAAAATAATAGGAGAAGTAATTCAGATTTGTTGCAGTAGGAATCCAGATTTAGGATTTTTCACATGGTATCAGAGCTTATTCAAGCTGAAGTGCAGGCGAAACAAGAGTGAACCAACAGATCTGCACTGAAGAGACTGGGATCTGCATAAGCAGCAGCAGACTCTCCCAGAAATTACGCAATCCAGGCCAGGATGGCATTCCAGCGAAGAGAAAGCTCCCTCTGAGAGAGTTGACAGAGGGGTAAGCTTTTTCAGTTGCAGAAGAGGCAGCGTAGCTGAAGGACGCAGTTATTGCACAACAGTAAGAGCTGGTGCATAAGCGTCAGAAAATTTCTGAAAAACACAAATTGGGGATTTCTTGACCTCGGAGAGTTCTCTTACTCAAAGAGACTTAGTTTTTCCTGTGCAGCAGCAGAAGCATTGACTTACTCCTCAAGGAGTGCGTAAGTCTAGCTGACCAGAAGGTTAGAGGGAGAAGTCGATGGTTGAGTAGATGGCCAGCAATGGATTGTGTGACCAAGATAGATTGGAGGGTGCCTCCAACTATGATATATAGAGGTCAAGGATTCAGTTTCAAATTGATGAGCATGATCTAAAGGCCCTCATAGACAGCGCAGTTGCAGAACCACTGGATGTAGCACATCTAAGAGCCTTCAAGAAAAACATGGCTAGGGCCAAACGATTGATCCTAGATGGTGTAAAGGATCACATCGTACCCCACATAGCAGCAAAGGACACTGCTAGAGAAATGTGGGTGGGACTGGAAAAGCTATATCAAGGATCTTCCGAGCAGCGAAAGATGTACTTAGAGGAGAAGATGTGTAACACCAGGATGAAGAAGGGAGATGTATCCTGTCTAGAATTCAGGATAACCGAGACCAACTGTCAGCAGTGGGATCAGCACCCAAAGACTCAGAGCTAGTAAGACTCACTCTAAACTCTTTTTCAAAAGATTATCAGGTCTTTGTCCAAAGCATTGTGGGCAGAGAAAAGCTTCCAATATGGGAAGTGATGTGGGCAGCCTTGCAGCAAGAAGAGTTGAGGAGAGATCTCCTCAAAATCCATATTGAGGATGGAAGCAGCGGTTCGAAATTCAAGAAGGAGGAAGAAGATAACACTGCCCTTGCATCAAAGGGGCAACAGAAGCAGAAGAAGAAAGATTTGTCCAAGATCAAGTGCTTCAGGTGTGGGGAAACGAGACATTATGCCACACAGTGTCCTCTTAAGAAAAAGGATAAAGAGGAGAAGCAAGATCCTCAAGCAGGAGCTGCCAAGATTGAGGCATAAGGAGATTGTGCTATGTTAGCTCATATTCAAAAAGGAGAGAAGTGGGTTGACTTGGAGTTGTAGATCCAGAATCTACAGTTGGCAGGACCCTTGAGTATTTTCGGACTCTTGGATCACATGTGAGCTACGACAGCCTAAACACAGTAGCAGGATGGGCGGTGGCAACGGAAGATGAGAAGACAATGCACTAGCTAGCAGTACTAGAGCTTGATCAGCACAGAGAGGGAGTAACAGCATCAGCAGTTGAGCAGCAGCAGCACAGTGCACAATGGTGCAGAGCAGTGCTCACGCAACGCAGTATTTTCAGAGAGCTAGTGCAGAAGTTAGCAGCAGTCAATCTTATTTTTCAGATGCAGTTTTACTTGTCCAATTTCGGATGTTTTTCTGTTGCAATTAGCAGCAGCAGCAGTAGCGCAGTGCACAGTGGTGCAGAGTAGTGCTCACGCAGTGTAGCAACAGGGTTGCAGAATTCAGAGGGAGTTGCAGTACAGTAGCAGTTGGTAGCAGCATGCAGAGTCAACAGCAGTACAGATGCAGTATTTTCTGTGCAGTGTTGGTGAGCAGCGTCAACAGCACAAAAGCAGATGTTCCAGAAGTCAGAGCAACAAATTGAGTTGTCTTGCTAGAGCACTATCCTCGCTAAGAGGGAGTGTTGATTTATGGTAGCATCGGATGTGCTCTAGCCTTGTAACTTTGTATATAGGCTAGGACACATGTATTCCATAAAACCCAGAAATGGTTTTGGAAAATTCCACTTAGAGATGGTATAATTAAATTAATTAATCTTTTTTTAATGTTTTCCTAAGTCTAAACTTAGGGAAACTGATCAATTAAAGGGTATTAATTAAACTAAATGTGAATCTTCTTGATAAAGTCATGGATCACCTCCAAGTTAATCTTAGCCCTTCATTATGTTTTAATCTTGGTCGTTGAAGGGTCAACGGAAGAATATAAGAAGGAGGGTGAGGGGCCTATGGAAAACACATTGAGCATTTGGCATTTTCGAGCTTGTGAGAGAGATAGAGCTTTTTGATCAAGATCGAATCACTAGGGTTGGGTTTGCTAAGTGATTTGATTCAGTGATCAGTTTCAGAGAGGGGCAGATGCAGTAACTGTTCAGGAGGACCAGGAGTACATTTCAGAGAGAGGCAGTAGTAACACACAGAGAGGCAACGCAGTCACTTGGAGGGGTGACGCAGTTCCTGAAGGGAATCACGCAGAAGTGACGTAGTTCCTTTTGTGATCAGTCCGGAGATAGCCGGAAGCTAGGGTTTTTGAGCCAGGAGGGCCAAAACTCAGTTTTTGATCAGCTTGATCATTTGCAGAGGAGAGGTGACACAGTTCCAGAGATTGCCCACACAGGCTTACGCAGTTGCAGCATAGGCATCACGGAGAGGCAGAGAGGGGCTTCACCAGTGCTGTTTAGATCAGTCGGGGATTCGCAGAGTGAGGTACACCTCATATTTCTTCTGTTGCCTAGATTATCTCTGAAGGGTGAGCCGGATATTGGCACCCTAGTTGTACTCAAGATTTTGCTGCTTAATAATACAAAACCCTCAGATCTGCAACATCGGTTTTCCCGAGTTGGGTTTTTCAGGGGACTTAGTCCAAAAATAACACTGTCAATTGTGGATGTTTTTCATTGTATTTTGTTCAATTTGTTTCAACACTTAGATTTATTCCGCAGCATTATTTGTGTAGACTGCTTCAGTAATTACTTTGATATTTCACTGTAATGAAATAATTATGAAAAATAATAGGAGAAGTAATTCAAACTTGTTGCAGTAGGAATCCAGATTTAGGATTTTTCACAAAATAAGGGAGAATTGTTTTAAAGTAGTTTATCGTTCAAGTCAATGAAAACAAATGTGTCTATTCCTAGGTCGCCAAAAATAAAAAACACTAACAGAAGAAGAAATGAAACTTGAGAAATATCGTGTCTACAATTCAAGACAATACACTTATTATTATTATTATTTTATTATTATCCAATTTTAAGGTCATGGCCAAGCCAGACACCAAATTGGTGTATGAGACCCCCTTGTTTGTGGGACAAGGGACCCACCTCCGCGCAGCGATTTGACTGCTAAGTCTACGAAGGCATACATACTCTACCCCCCTCTGGTTTTGAACCTGTGACCTCTTAGGAGGAAACACTTGCTCTTAACCATTAGAACTGTTGACCACACTTTGTCAACTACCCCATAGCAGTACACCCCCATTTTTTATTATGGGATTCGTCATGTTCGACGTGGTCGCGCCATTCAAATTCCATCATCAGTCAACAGAGGACAGTTTTTATGAATGATGTAAACCCATTCTGCATGTTTATGATGTAAATGATCTAAGTAAGACCGTCAATGTATGTAACAACCTAGGTAAGCCTAGTATGTTGTTGATGATCTCTATCCTAGGAGGTCTTTTGTCTCACTAATTCACGAAAGTGATCGGCAGAGTTTTTCCCTCCAGCCTCACCCCAAAGCTAGGGTGGAGTTTATCATCAGCATGCTAAGTGAGTCCTAATGTTTTCTATCGAGTCCTTGTAAAAGTAGTTTGAGCTACTTGGTCTACTAGATCATATTTTGAGTCGCAGAATTGGGTATTTATTTGAGAGTCTATACGAATGGGTATTCCCCCTTCATGTATGTAAATGTATTATCTCATGTAAAGAGAGTTGGAAAAATAATTAAAATCCCCTCTCAGTCAATTAATTAAATTTTCCGGTCAATTAATAAAAAATTCTTAAACCATAAATTTAATTAATTTAGGGTCCTAAGTTAGGATTAAATCTTTCAAAGGAAAAATTTGTGGGTCCTTGGAAAATGATTTTTAAAAGCCCCAAGCCAAGGGAATATTGAGAATTTTAAGAAAATTTTGGACCCTTGGGCCTAGGTGGTTAAGTCAAAGTCAAAATTTTGGGGTAATTAACTCAAAAATAATATTTTTGAGTTAATTAAAATTGAATTAAATGATAAATTCATTTTTTTCCCAAATTTATAATTTCAACGCTCCTGATTAAAAGATGATTAAATCTTTTGGACGGTTGAGACTATTTTGACAAGGATCATCCAAACTAGCCATTGGAGATTTTGTCCTATAAATTTAGATGTCTTTGTCAGTCTTGAGTCATCTGATCTTAGAATCGTGCACTTGTCTTGGAAGCTCTTGTAAATTTTCTTTGATGAATAAAGCATAAAGACTTTGGGGTTACAAATTTTGATGTTCCTTCTCGGATCTATGTGGTGAATTGTCTCTAAACTCTGCTACTTTATTTGGCATTTTATGGTTAATGGCCTTCATGGATTAATCTGCATATAGGTATATTGTGCAATTTTCTGAATTCATAAGATGACATTTTGATTTTTCTGAAGGATCTCATGTTATTTTCTTGAATCTCTATCAATCTAAAGTTCAGATCTAAGTGTGCAGGGAAATTTTTTTAAGATTTGAGCGTCTGGGAAGTTTTCGGTTGGACCAACCGACTCTCAAATGACATAAATCTGAAAAGCTCATTATTTGTTAAATTCCAAGTCTATCTTACGAAATTAGTGGTTTTGCAGGATCTCCTAGGGCTTGTGTCTCTCTTTCAATTTCATTTTCTAAAATTGTGCTAAAAGGGTTCAAATCTGGCTATGAGGGCTTTCTAGATTGTAAATTAACCTTGTAAATTTGTATGCAGTTTTCGTTCTGTTGGGTTTTCTGCAGGATTGCAGGAGGTTTATCAGAAAATTTTAGATCTGGGCATGATTGTGCTACCAAGGAGAAGATTTCAAACGCAGTTAAACTAGCATCCTGAAAATCTGAGTATATTTCAAATCTGTTGGTCAAATTTTTGAATAAGCTGGGTTGGTTGAGATAATCTCTGCATACTTGCTGCCCTCGATACCTCCTGTACGGATCCGTACGCTGGCCGTACGGATTTCATCATTCCTTCTGCACGCTGCCTTATCCTCTACATTTGCTGCTCATTTCTGCCTAAGCCATCTGCACCAGCGTCCTCCGTCTCCTTTTCCAGTCGGATTTTCTAATCCTGTGTCCACTCTCATCGAACCTTCCTCTGCCCTAGCTGCATATGCAAACCATCCTCCATCGTCCGTCGACTAACATCCAAGCCTGCTCTCACACCGTCATTCCTCTCTCCTCGATCTGCAGCCGCATACACAACGTTAAGATTATCAAACCCGAGTTTCTACACGTCGTCGTGCTCCAGTTGCCTTCGTGCCCTCGTCCAGACTCCAACCTGCAAGCATACAACGATAAACAAAAACACAAAATCGCATTGAATTTTTCAAAAGCCGGCATTTTATTCATCTGATCGAATTCATTTATAGTTTGTAAGGTAGTGATTAGTCGTAGCTTTTAAATGTCGATTTGTTAATTGTTAGTTTTAATTTCTAAAATTTGATATTCATGTAGTTAGATTTTAATTTTAAATTCGATTCGTAGGATAGAGTAAGGTTAGCGTTAGTTGTTAAATTTTAGATTTTAATTTTTAATTGTTTTCATTTTGATTTTGGTTTAGTTTAGACTGTAATTTTTGTTTTAAATCTAACTTTTAGTTTTAATTTAGTTAGATTTTGATTTTGTTAATTAGATTAGTTTTTAGAGTTTAATTTAGTTTGATTTTAAATTTAATTTAGATTTTAGTTTAGTTAAGTTTAAATTTTAGATTAGAACTTTTATTTAGATTTAGATTTTTAATTGGTTTTAAAATTAAAAAAAAAAAAAAAAAAATTTCAAAATTTTAAAAATTTCTAAGTCCTATAGTCAAATGAGCCTTAAAATTTTTATCTAAGTTTGACTGTGGAACATTTTAATTTTAGAACTGGGTTATAGTGGAAATATCATAATTTCGGAAATTTTTCAAGCATCTGGCATTTACACTTAATGATCGTTTCATGATAGCTTTGCTTCAGTATCTTAATGAATGATCGTGGCACTTTCTATTGAATATCATTGTGGTCATTTAGCAGCAGTTATACATCCAATACTTATCTTTAATTGCATAACGGGATCTTGTTTGACTCCATAAGGCACTGGTTTTAACATAATCAATCTGTGAAATCTCGTTAATTTTATCAAGTATTTGGTGTTTTCGTTGTGTCTCCTAGATTTTTCCTCTTCATTTATAATAGGGTCTACCTCCCTTAGCTTGCAAGGAGACAACTTAGATAGAGAGATTGGGGATCATGGTGACAACCCTCGATCTTAGCCGTTGTCGCGGTGCCTAGACAATTTGTGCAACAACAAGACCCACTGTGTATGGGGGAAGGGATAGGGTGTTAGTGTTATGGTGGCTAATCTTGTCTTAGTGATGTGACCCTTCAAGGGAGCACCTAGTGGTCACATTGGGTTATGAATACAAAACCATAGCGATCAGCCTATGGTCATGTGGGTTGTTTGTGGGGGGCCCTAGTGGTCCCACACCAAGTGTTAGGGGCTTTGTCTAAGTTACCCTAAAACCTATACATAACGATTATCTGAACCTCATTTGTAATGATCCAAGACATATCATTTGATCATTGCACACTGAGTCATTGCTATTCATATCATAACTTAAGGGTATGATTGCACCTGGTCATATCATGTGTTTTCTTGTTTATGGGGTTTATCATTATGATGAATGTGTATTAGGTTTAACTACAAAATCTATAACTAAAAACAAAATGATGAATAAACAATGTCACATTTATCTATGTCATTTGTATCAAGGATTCTAACTCAATGACGAGAAAACAAAGAGAGTATTGATAAGGGGAGCAAGATACTCATGCCTATCAAAGATTGCACTCGCAAAATCAATTGGCCACCAAAAATGGTATCATTCATTAACAAAGCAGAGAAGTACATGGTTAGTAGTCAAAACATCAACTCCAAGAGAGCTCAAGGGCCATCATCACAGAATTGCTCATGCCTCTTTCAATCCTACTACTCAAACATCAATACTAACGATGTCAATAGCATGATAAAGGAACCAACACCGACCATTAATATACTGAATTATTTAACTACGAGTGGGACAAGAATATGGATGGATGAAAGAAGAGAAAGGGGAAAATGTGAAGAATAAGAGATCCCTTGACTTTTACCCCCTCTCCCCCATCTTCTATCAAGGATGCAATTTTATGCAATTTTACATAGCAAAAACCCAATAATATCTATTATACCTAGATCTAAGAATAGTGCCATGCAAGGTCACCCTCTTGAAAAAGAAATCCTATGAATAGAAGCATGAGATAAGAGGATAAGATAAGAAGATGAAATAAGCCCAAGTATGTCGCTCCACATGGCAATAGTAGGCCTTCCCCAAGATAAGAACAAATCTCCAAAAGAAAGCACGCTTCCTCTTCAAGTCGGGTAATTCATATGGACTAAGAGAGATGCCCTCTAAGTCTGACCAATATTGCCACAAAAAGCATGTCTTCCTTCCTCAGGTTCGGCGCTCAAGTAAATCAAGTATAGACATTATCTAATCATAACATATGCACCAAGAAAGCAACCAATTGACTCCCAAGAGTGGACCAGTAATCAACAATTAAGAAGTAATCCAAGAATAACAATTTGATTTTCCCAAAATAGGCCTCTTGATAAAGTTGAAAGCATCTCCAAAGATAGCTCAAGTGGAGCACTGCACATGTACACATACAGAATTGTTGACCTCATTTATAGCCAAGGGGATTTGGATCACAAGGTGATGTGATTATGATCTACTAAATATGTTCAAAAGACTTATCATCTGCTTTGCCCTACTCACATTTCATGACCCCACTCAAAATTCCATAACACCTTGACAGAAAAGGGGTCCCTGTTGGAAAATCAAAGTATTTGTACATTATAGTTGACTTTCCTCACTTGATAATTACTTGTGATATTAGTTGGCTTTATATTACATTTATTTCTTCTTCATCGAGCAATTATCAAAACATGAAAACCAGGGGAAAACCCAGAAAGAATATTTCTCTTCTTATAGAATCAAATCAAAATGAGACCTCCAAGACCGAAAGACCAAAGTCAAGGTTCCTTCCAAACACCAAGTCATCCCTCCAATAAGATCTCTTCCAAGCAAGTCAAAGTCTACCAAAGTCAACGAAGGTCAAACTTTCCAAACTTTGCTTCTGTCAAAACTTTGGCCCTGCAACTTCAGGTCTGCAATTCGGACCTACAACTCTCGGTCCTGCAACTCAAACAAAAACCCTAATTCTCTCACATATGTGGGCAGGAAAGATCAGATTTTAGGTCTTCTTTCCTCGCTTTATCTTCTCCTTTCTTCCTTGACTTTTCGTTCTAGATTGCCTTTTTGTCATGTTGCAAATCGAACTTGTGAAGTGTCTCCAAATGAGTTGAAGTCTCATGCTATATATACACTTCTCAAGAGGTTGAATAGGCCTCTTCTAGGCCGACTTCTCCTTAGCAGGGCCGACTCGGTCTTGTAGGACAAAATGACTTTCTAGACTCAAAAAAAAAATTGAGTTTTTGTAGCATTGGATGTGTTCTAGCCACGAAATTTGGTGGAGAGGCTAGAAGACATGAACAACCCAAGACCCAGAAATTGTTTCTAGAAATTCTACCTAGAGATGGCTTAATTAGATTCTTAGTCGATTTTTAAATATTTCCTAAGTCTAAACATAGGGAATATGGTTTAATTAAACAGAATTAATTAAGTCAAGGTGTAAATCATCTAGAAACTCACACGGATCGATTCCAAGAAGATCCTAGCCATCGATTAAGTTTTAATCTTGGTCGTTGGTGCTCCAATAGTGGATTATAAGAGGAATTCGATGGCCACTTGGAGAAGACACACCAGAACACCAGAAGTTCGATTTCCTTGGCAGATCAATTTCCAAAGAGCAGCAACAGTTGTCGGAGAACCAAAAATCAAAGCAGAGACAGTGTGGAGCAGGGACAGTGAGTCTGAAGGAAAGTTTTCCCAGATCTGGAGAGTTAGCTACAAGAGGGTCGAGTTTCCTCAGTGAGGCTGCACAGAGGCAACGCAAAAGCTTTAGAGGCAGAGTTCGATTTGGCCAGACAGAGGGTCGATTCAATTTCTAGAGGCCGGGAAGATTTCTGGAAGGTGCCAACAAGTCATTCTCAGAGCCTGGATTGGGCAGACGACTTGATCAGTTGCAGTTCCAAGCAGAGCGTTCTAGTGTCTGCACAAGGTTGACGTGGAGGCTGACGCAGGGGTTTCGTGGAGCCCATTTAGAGCTAGCATCAGAGTTGGATCAATGCCAAGTGAGACAAAATTTGTCTCACTAATTTTTTGTGGCCAGTTTCTCTTGTGGTGGATTGCCAGTTGGTGCATCCATAGATTGTACTCAAATTTCACTACTGCATAATAATAAAACCCCCAATTGTTGCACTGGTTTTCCCAAGTTGGGTTTTTCCAGAGACATTTGTCCAAAAATAACGGTGTCATTTTTATGTGTGTGTGTGCTAGTATTTTCTCAAATTCCAGCGCTATTTATTTCCAGACTTTTATTTGTGAAGGTTGCAGTGTAATTAATTTGGTATTTGTCGTGGCAAATAAATTGTTAAATAAATTAGCAATTAGAAGAATTAATTCCAGTTGTGGCAATAGGATTTCAATTTTGAAATTTTCACATGGTATTAGAGCGTGAGTGATTAGCCAAGAAGCTCAAAAGCGGAGGAAAGAATTTCGCTGCTCAGAGGGAGTAGCGGGCCGAAATTGTTGAGCTAGCCCAGTTCACTGACAGCCAAGTCGAGTTGTTGGGGCAAGTAGTCTTTTTTTTAATTGCAGGTGTGCAGAAAAATCGATTTGCCCAGGATAGTGATTTCTGCAGTCAGAGGGAGCAGTTGCAGCCCATTTTTTTGCTCAGCAGATCCCTTGGTTGGATGCAAAGGGTTTTGCAGCAGCAAAACCAGTGTCGGGTGGAAGAGAAAAGCACACACGAGGGAAAATTTCTCTCAGGGGACTTCAAATTTCAGAAGTTCAAATTTTCTAGCAGCAGATTGGCAGTAGCTAAGTGTAAATCTCCTCACTCTAAAACAGAGTGCGTATAGCAGACTCAACAGCCGAGCAGCGGCAAAGAGGGAGATTTTCAGGTTTTTTTCTCTAGTTTTGATTTTGACGGATTTTTGCAGCTTTGCAGGGATGATCATACAAGATTGCCAGAGGAGGTTGTGCGAGTTAGCCAGAATGCAAATTTCGACAGCAGTTCGACTTCCAGTTGCCAGAAAGAGGTACTGGAGGAAGTGCGAGTTGCAAAGAAAGGAAGGGTCCCAGCCAGGGACTAGACTTGAAAGGAGATAGTGGAGCACCAGATCCAGGAGGAGGAGGAGTATAAGACTCCAGTTTGCCATATTGGGTAGCGTCCAACGCAGTTGCAACAAGGAAATCAATTAGATCAGTTCCAGATTGTTGCAGTGGGACCATCACCTTTGCTACAGGAACACACAATATCACAGTAACAGGTTCAGTGTCAGCAGACGCAATTTGTCATTAGAAAGTTGCAAATCTAGTTGCAATCAGTACACGTGAGACAGTTGCAGAGCTAGATGCAGTGACACAGGCAGTGTGAATTTCCCAATTGTAGTATGCAGGTCCAATTCCAGCGAGGAGATTCCCGACTTAGAGCTATGCAATCGACAGTGCGAGTTGTCAGGAGGGAGCAGAGAGATTTCCCACAGGGAAATCAAGACTCAGAAGGAGTGTAGCTTCAAAGGGAGCAGCCTTATGGAAGCTAACACTTCAGCATTTGGGAAGATAAGACTCATTATTTCAGGAGTTGCAGCAGTAGTGCGGAAGCATCAGTAGCAGTAGTATGAGTACATCATATTTTTCTATGTTGGCAGCCATACCTCCAGGAGTGAGGTGGGGTGACTTGGAGATGTAGCCCCAAACAGCTACAGAGATGGGCAAGGTCCTTAAGGAGTCCACCTCATGGATCATTACCTTGCTATGGGAGGCCATAGTACTAAGTAGCGAGATGGATTGGTATCAGGAGGTGCAGTCAGGATGTCTGAGTGACAGCTGCAGACTAGTTGCAATCAGATGTTGGGGAGCGCAGTGCAAAGTCAGCAGCAACGCAAAGTCTTCAGTAAACAGTGCAAAGGCTAGTAGCAGTCAGAGACTCGGGTGACAAATGCATCATATTGAACATGGTTGATTCAGTATTTTGGATGTTTTTCAGTTGCATATGTTGCAATTGCAGCAGCAACAGAGTTGCATTGCAGATGCAGTGTTGGCAGCAGTTCACCAGGGTCAACAGCAACACAGATGCAGCATATACCAGAGTTGCGTAGTGGTTGGTGGGAAGTGTGGCTAGACATTAGCAACGTGACAGGAGGTGATACAAAGACAGAGTGTTGTGGCAAGGTGTGCAGCACTACAACACAGCCCTCACTAAGAGGGAGTGTTAGTTTTTGTAGCATCAGATGTGTTCTAGCCACAAAATTTGGTAAAGAGGCTAGAATAAATGAGCTCTCCAAGACCCATCAATCGTTTCTAGAAAATCCACCTAGAGATGGCTTAGTTAGATTATTAGTTGATTTTTAAATATTTGCCTAGTCTAAACCTAGGGAATATGGTTAATTAGTCATAATTGATTAATTCAAGGTGAAAATCATCTACAAACTCACACGGATCGATTCCAAGATGATCCTAGCCATCGATTAAGTTTTAATCTTGGTCGTTGGTGCTCCAATAGTGGATTATAAGAGGAAGTCGATGGGCACTTGGAGAAGACATTACCAAAACACTAGAAGTTTGATTTTTTTGGCAGAACAATTTCCAGAGAGCAGTAGTAGTTGCCAGAGAGCCAAAAAACGAAGTAGAGACAGTGAGGAGCAAGGGACAGTGAGTCTGAAGGAAAAATTTTCCAAATCCGGAGAGTCAGCTACAAGAGGGCCGAGTTTCCTCAGTGAGGTTGCGCAGAGGCAACGCAGAAGCTTCAGAGGCAGACTTGAATTTAGCCAAACAGAGGGCCGATTCAGTTGCTGGAGACCATGTTAATTTTGGGAAACTAGGTCCAAACTCCATGTTGCATTGCTCATATGATGATGATTATATTTTTGTTGGATTCCTCTTTCGGAGAGGTGCAAGATTGATCTAAAGATTATCTTGTTTGGATGAGCAGAACCTATATTTTGATTTTATTTTACACATGTGCAAATTGACAAGGTCGGCCAGATTTGTAATGTAGGCTCACAAGCCCCAATAGATGTGTCACACACCCTCACTGATGGATATAAATAGGAGAGAGATGATGCTCAATTCATCATCATCTCATCACACATTCTACTTGTGATCTGATTGGTTCATACAGCGTAGGAGAGGCTTCCATCCCTCACACGTGTGAATCTAAACCTGAAGAAGCTGCGAACTATTTTAGGGCTTTCTGGTCAGCGTTGACTTCGGGTCAACACTTGTGCTTTGACTTCGATTTCAGCATTGAAATTTCGATTTCTTGAGATCGCA
The DNA here is from genome assembly GCA_034641835.2 of Pinus albicaulis. Classification (NCBI taxonomy): domain Eukaryota; kingdom Viridiplantae; phylum Streptophyta; class Pinopsida; order Pinales; family Pinaceae; genus Pinus; species Pinus albicaulis. The sequence goes on along the minus strand of CM076573.1, from coordinate 179,004,306 downwards.
TTGGAGGGCACGAAAATCAAGGCTGGATGTTGACTTTGACTGTTGTCCGTTGACTGCAGCTTTGACCGCGGCGTTGACTTCTGCATTGACCATTTGTTGTTGACTTTTTGGATTTGTCTTTGAGGGGTGTGTGTGACACTTGGAGAAAGGTTGATTTGGTTGTTGGAGAAGTTGATTTGGCCAACTCAAGTCTTTGTTGGCTAGGGCATCCTGTTGACTATTGTAACATTATCTCTATATTTGTTGGACAAGAAAAATTACAAATTATGTTATATTATTTAGCTTGTCTTCTGTTGATCTAATATTATATTCTATCAGCATTTTACTTTCAAGTTTATGTGATTGCTAAATCTGAATTGGGCCTTAAAGAAGATTGAAGTAAATTGCATTTAAGCATAGAACATACCATGGTTATCTAAATTTAACATGGCATCAGAAGCTAAGGTGAAGACAAAGCCCAAGATAGTGTGAAAAGCAATCACCGAAGAAAAAGTCTTATCAAGGACCAATGGCCTCCTCGACCTACAAAGGTTTCAAGACTGATGATAAGTTGACTGATAAGTCTAATTATCATGCCCGAAAGATGTCTTTGGATTTGGTATTAGAAGATCAAGATGTCAAGGATTATGTGTAGGGGAAGATTCATGAGCCGCCATCAAATGCACCGGCTGCCACAAAGACAAAATATAGAAGAGGGGAAGTCAAGGCGAAGATGATTATCAGGGATTCTATACATAAGCACTTGGTTGCTTATATCTCTGAGCTAGGCACATCTAAAGAGATGTATGATAAGTTGGTTAGCATGTTCAGGGCTAGCATTGCTAACCAAATTATTTTCTTCAATAACAAGTTCAAGAATATCAAGAAGGGCAAAGATGAATCCATTCAATCATATTTTATGAGGCTCGCAGAAATCAAGAATGATCTCCTTGCCATTGGAGAAGAGGTAGCTGATCGAGAGCTTGTCCTCATTGCTCTTGGAGGACTCCCCCGGGAATGGTATGTATTCAACACTACTATTCTTAAAAATAATGTGATTCCTAATTTTGATGAATTGTTGACGAAAAGCACTCAAGAGGAGACAAGAATGATGGAAAGAGACCATCCCTCAAATGAAAATGGAGGTGACCCTACTGCCTTTACCGCTCATGCAAAGAAGAAGAACCATGGTGGTCCGAGAAATAAAAACCATGGAAGAGAGGGGCTCAAAGGAAGAAAGGGTTGATGTTACACTTGTAACAAGTTTGGTCACTATGCAAGAGAGTGCCCCAATAAAAGGGACTCTCCCAGGGATGATGACAACAACTTCAAGGGGAATGGCAATCAAAGGAACAACAGATTCAAAGGAAAGAGGAAGGCTCCCTCTGATCGAAGTGGAAATGGCCAACCTTTCAAGAGGTCAAAGAATTCCTGGTATGATGAGTCCAATGTTGTTGATAATAAGAAAAATGAATATATTCTTGTATCTGTCCTCTCTGCTGCATCTCCTCTCGACACCCTGGATGTTTAGTTGATTGATAGTGGTGCTTCAAGGCACCTCACTGTATATAAAGAAACCCTCTCTGATTTGATTGAGAAGGATACTAATTTGGAGATTATCCTTGGAGACAATGCCACCTATCCCGTGAAAGGGACAGGGACTATGACACTTCATCTATCTCAAGGTCAAGTCCTTTGCTTACAAGATGTGTTCTAAGTACTTGATTTGAAAAAGAATCTTGTGTCCATTTCAGCAATGGAAGACAAAGGATTCAAGGTAGCATTCATTGATGGAAAGGTATGCATTTGGAAGAAGAACTTCAAAGAAGCTCTTACTATTGGTTTTAGAGTTGATACACTCTTTCAAGTTGGAGGAAGTCCGTTGGGGGCCATTTCATGTGACACAACTCTTCAAACCGAGCTATGGCACCGGAGGTTTGCACACCTTCATTACAAAGCCCTTCCTGAAGCAAGGAAGGCGGTGACAGGGATGCCCGAGTTTAAAGATGATCGTAAAGGTATATGTCAGGGTTGTGCCGAAGGGAAGCATACAAGGGTACCATTCCCCTCAAGTGTCACGAAGACATCTGATATTTTGCAATTGATACATTCTGATCTATCTGGTATGCTGCCTGTAACATCCTTGGGAGGATGTTTGTATTACATGACTTTCATAGATTACTTCTCCCGCAAGACTTTGATATATTTCTTGAAGAAGAAGGACGAAGCATTCAAATGGTTTTGTACCTTCAAGGCCTTGGTTGAAAATCAAACCGAGAAGAAAATCAAAATTTCGAAGACCAATAATGGGACCAAGTATGAGTCAAATGAATTCAATGACTTTTGCAGGGAAGTTGGCATTAAGAGGGAGACCACAACTATGTATACTCCCGAGCAAAATGGTGTTGCTGAAAGAAAGAATAGAACCATTGTGGAAGTTGCTCATGCCATGCTATATGACCAAGGTCTTCCGAAGTTTCTATGGGGAGAAGCTGTGAACGCAGCTGTATATGTTCAAAATAGATGCCCACATTCCGCACTGGACTCCAAAACTCCCGAAGAAGTCTTCTCTGGTAAGAAGCCTGATGTCTCCCACCTTAGAGTTTTTGGAAGTCCTAATTATTTTCATATGCCGAAAGAAAAGTGAAGCAAGTTGGATGCTTCTGGGAAGAAGAGAATGGATGTCTTTGTGACTCACTCTCGTTTGTTTGCCCTCAGAGTCAGAAAATCATGTTACAGTAGGATGACACAGGATTGCAGGATGATGATGATGATGATGATAGTACACGATGGTACTGATGACAGGATGGCACAGGTGGACAGATGGTGTTCTCCCTAGTTGAGAGGCAGTGTTAATTTTGGGCAACTAGGTCCAAAATCCATGTTGCACTACTCATATGATGATGATTATATTTTTGTTGGATTCCTCTTTCGAAGAGGTGCAAGATTGATCTAAAGATCATCTTGTTTGGATGAGCAGAACCTATATTTTGATTTTATTTTCCACACGTGCAAATTGACAAGGTCGGCAAGATTTGTAATGTAGGCTCACAAGCCCCAACAGATGTGTCACACACCCTCACTAATGGATATAAATAAGAGAGAGATGATGCTCATTTCACCATCATCTCATCACACATTCTACTTGTGATCTGAATGGTTCGTACAGCCTAGGAGCGGCTTCCATCCCTCACACGTGTGAATCTGAACCTGAAAAAGCTACAGACTATTTTAGGGCTTTCTGGTCAGCGTTGACTTTGGGTCAACACTTGTGCTTTGACTTCGATTTTAGCACAAAAATTCTGATTTCTTGAGGTTGCATTGGAGGGAGTGAAAATCGAGGTCGGATGTTGACTTTGACTGCTATCTATTGACTGCAGCTTTGACCACAACGTTGACTTCTGCGTTGAACATTTGTTGTTGACTTGCGTATACTTTTTGGAGTTGTCTTTGAGGGGTGTGTGTGACACTTAGAGAAAGGTTGATTTGGTTGTTGGAGAAGTTGGTTTGGCCAACTCAAGTCTTTGCTGGCTAGGGCATCTTGTTCACTGTTGTAACAAACATTTATCTCTATATTTGTTGGACAAGAAAAATTACAAATTTTGTTATATTATTTGGCTTGTCTTCTCTTGATCTATTATTATGTTCTATCAGCATTTTCAAGTTTATGTGATTGCTAAATCTGAATTGGGCCTTAAAGAAGATTGAAGTAAATTGAATTTAAGCATAGAACATACCATGGTTCTCTAAATTTAACAGGTCAGGAAGATTTCCAGAATGTGTCAGCGAGCCATTCTCAGACAAGATTGGGCAGACGGCTTGATCAGTTGCAGTTCCAGGGAGATCATTCTAGTGCTTGCGCAGGGTTGACATGGAGGCTGACGTAGGGGTTGTTTCATGGAGCCCATTCAGAGCTAGTATCGGAGCTGAATTAGTGCCAGGTGAGACAAAAATTGTCTCACTAATTTTTTGTGGCCAGTTTCTCATGTAGTGGATTGCAAGTTTGTGCATCCATAGATTGTACTCAAATGTCACTGTTGCTTAATAATAAAGCCCTCAGTTGTTGCACTGGCTTTCCCAAGTTGTGTTTTTTTTGGGACATTTGTCTAAAAATAACGATGTCATTTTTATGTGTGTGTGCTAGTATTTTCTCAGTTTCCAGCGCTATTTATTTCCGCAGTTTTATTTGTGAAGGTTGCAGTGTGATTAATTTGGTATTTGTCGTAGCAAATAAATTGTTAAATAAATTAACAATTAGAAGAATTAATTCCAATTGCTGCAATCGGATTTCAGTTTTGAAATTTTCACAAAAATAATGATTTTCTTTTGTTACGACAAGCCTTAATAGGACTACAATACATGACAAAATTTCTTTTTTGACTTAACAAGCCCTAGCAGCATGAAGAACACGCTTTGACCTAGACTTTGAGCATGAAACCCATGCTTGAATAAATAAAAAATATTTTTCTCTTTTTATATAAAATATACAATGTCATGATTACAAAAGTCATTATGAAGACCGAATCTAGTTACATTCTCCAACGGACTTGTTGACCACTCTATGTCAACTACCATATAGCAGTATAATTTTTCGCAAAGGGATTCCATCATGTTTCAGCACTCAGATCATCCAGGATTCATCACTATCAGTCGTCAGTTTGTCAAAGTTGTAAACTCATTCTGCAAGTTTGTAATGTAAATGATCTTAGTAAGACCATAAATGTATGTAACAACCTAGATAAGCCTATTATTTTGGTGATGATTTTAATCCTAGGAGGTTTTTTGTCTCACTAATTCATCTGTGTTTCTAAACACGGATGATCGGCAGAGTTTTTCCCTCCAGCCTCACCCCGAAGCTAGGGTGGATTTTGTCGTCAAGATCTTAGGTGAGTACTATTGTTCTAATCGAGGCTTTTGTAAAAGTGATTTGGAAATCATTTTAGCTAATTTGGCTAAATTATTCTATTACAAATCACTTGGTCTACTATATCATATTGAGTCGCGGAATTGGGTAAAAAAAAATTGAGGGTCTATCACGAACAGGTGTTCCCCCTTTGAGGGTTGAAATGTAATTATCTTATGTAAATAATATTTTAGCATTATGGCTAAAATATCATACGGTGGAAAAAATTATTAATTCCCTCATGTGTCAATTAATTAAATTTTCTGGCAAAAATAAATTAAAAATCCAAAGTCATAAATTTAATTAATTAAAGTCAAAATTAAAGTCCTAGGGAAAATAAATTCTCCAAAAGGAAAAATTCATGGGTCCTAGAGAAATTAATTTTGGAGGTCCCCCACCAAAGAAATTTTGAAATTTCAAAAAAAAATGGACCCTTGAGCCTTGGTGGTTAAGTCAAAGTCAAATTTTTGAGGAAATTAGCTCAAAATAATTAATTTTGAGTTAATTCAAAATGAATTATAAGATACATTCGAAAATTCCTCAAAAATAAAGATTTTTTATCGTGAAGATCAGAAGATAATCAAATATTTATCAACGGTCGAAATTACTTTTATGGGAATCAAGCCAACTAGCCGTTTTGAGAATTTATCTATAAATTTGAAGCCATTTGCTTCTCAAAGGATCAGATCTTTGAATCGTGTACTAGCTCTTGAAGCTCTCTTGTAATTTTTCTAAAATAATAATAATGCAAAAGTCTTTGGGGTTTTCATTGATGATGGTGTTTCTCTCCTACTTCTCATGGTAATACTACTCCTAATGCTCTGTTGAATAATATTTTAAAAGTTGTTGATCATTAACCTTCATGGAATAACTTATTGCACAGGTATCTCGCATTGGTTTTTAGCTCTAAGGTAGCATTTTAATTCAATTGAATTAGCAAGTATCTCTAATTCTTGAGGATTATATTGTCATTTTATGTCTCTATCAATCTAACAACTTGATCTTGAGTGTGCAAAGAACTTTTATATTCGAAAACTTGGGCGTGAAGGGATGTCCTCGACTGGACCAACCAACTCCCAAAGCGTAAGATTTGAAGAACCTTCCTAATTGGATCCTTATCTAACGAAGACTTTCTTGCAGGGTTTCTTGGCTAGTGCCTCATTTAAACTCATTTACATCTTAAAATCTTTTATATATTATGTTTATTTGATAGATCTGGCAAGGAAGAGCTTGTTTCTAATGATCTGGCTAGGAAGAGCTTGTTTCTACTGATCTGGGAGTGGAGTTGGACTCATACTCAGAAGATCCAAAAGATCTGTAAAATATTCGTGTAGATCTAGCAAATTTTGAAAAATAGTTTTGAATTTCTAACCTTTGTTTGCAATTAGGGTTTTGTATTTTGTTTTAAATTTTATGTTTTGGGGTTTTTAGCATATTTATAAATAATTTTTAGATTTATTTTGTAAATAATTTTTAGATTTCAAAATTGTAAAAAAAAAAAATTGATTTAAGTTTTAGTCTTTTAGTTTAATTTTTATTTTTAACTACATTTAACTTTTAATTTGAAATTCAAATTTTACTTGTAAAGCTTTTATCCCACATTCAAAATTTGAAAATCGTTTCTCTAATTTGTGTCTATATATACTAAATTTCACGTTGTATTTTTCATCGTGTAAATAATTAAAAATTTCACTAACTCATTGCATTTTAGAATTCCTTCTTGTATATATAATTTCTTGGGTTATTATTTTATTTTTTATTTTAAACTTGTAAATTATTTCATTTCTTTAATCTTGGTTTTGCAATTGGGGTTTTTTGGGTTTGAATTTTTATTTTTTTATTTTTATTTTTAATTATTCGTGTAGATCTAACAAATTTTGTAAATAATTTTAAATGTCTAATCTTTGTTTGCAGTTGGGGTTCTGGGTTTTGTTTTAAATTTTATGTTTTGGGTTTTTAGCATATTTGTAAATATTCTTTAGATTTATTTTGTAAATAATTTTTAGATTTCAAAATTGTAAATATTTTGTTTATTTAAGTTTTAATTTTGTAGTTTAATATTTTTTTTCTATTTTTCCTGTAATCTATTCGTGTATATCTAGCAAATTTTGTAAATAATTTTAAATTTATAATCTTTGTTTGCAGCGGGGATTTTGGGGTTTTGGGTTTTGTTTTAAATTTTATGTTTTGGGATTTTTAGCATATTTGAAAATATTCGTTAGATTTATTTTGTAAATAATTTTTAGATTTCAAAATTGTAAATATTTTTTTTATTTAAGTTTTAATTTGGTAGTTTAAATTTTTATTTTTATTTTAACTAGATTTAACTTTTAATTTGAAATTCAAATTTTACTTGTAAATTTTTTTATCCCACATTCAAAATTTGAAAATAGTTTCTCTAATTTGTGTCTATATATACTAAATTTCACCTTGTATTTTCCATTATCTAAATAATTTCACTAACCCCTTGCATTTTAAAAGTCCTTCTTGTATATAAAATTTTTGGGTTTATTATTTTATTTTTTAGTTTGAACTGGTAAATTATTTTATTTCTCTAATCTTGGTTTTGCATTTGGGGTTTTTTGGGTTGGAAATATTTTTTTTATTTTATTTTATTTTGTTTATTTGGGGTTTTGGGTATTCTTATTTTCATTTGTGCAAGTGAGATCAAATGGAAAGAGCTGGGTCAGAGCTAGATCTAGGCCCTTGAGGGTAAGATCTAGTCTCCAAAATATTTGCAGGGCCATTCATTGAAGATTTTTCAACAAATCTGAAGATCTGAAGGAAAATAAATTTTTCAGAACAAGAGTTTCAAGTTTTGTGGCTCCTAAGATGCCTTCTCCTAGCCCAACGCTAGCCCTATCGGGCCTAGTGCTAGCCCTCATTGGCCCTAGATTCCCCTTGCTCCATTTCTGATCTAAATATTTAATTTTCTGAAGTTGATCATTGGTGGGTTTTGCAGAAAAATTGGTAAAAATTTGTGATTCCCATATTGAAAAAAATTTGGCAACTTGGGCAAGTGATCGTCAAGGCCTAGGGCCTAAGGGTTTGATCTCTAAACCCTATTTTTCCTCACTATTTGCTACAACAGTCATATACCTTTCTAATAGTGGTTAAAAACACATTTAAGTGGTTTGAAATTAACCGAAAAAAAATTGCTAAATACATTAATAAGTCACTTATGTTTGATGGGTATCAAAATTTTGGCCTAGATCTACATTTTTGGGTCACTGTTATCTCTGAATAGTTCTATTTCTGAAGTCTGAAATATAACAACGACAAAATTTCATGTGGGTTGGCCTAAAATCAGTTCCTAAGTTGTCTAATACATTAAGGAATTAATTTCTTGAGTTGGGCATCCATCATTAAGCCTATTTCATGTTTTATTTTCTGACTGTAATAAGTATATCAGATTTGATATAATTCTGGAAATCACATCATAACACGTTGACAAATTCTAAAAATTCATGTGGGCAAGTTTGGAAAATTTTCGGTAAATTTTTGGCATAAAGATAGCATTGATAGCTCATTGTTTTCATTGTCATATTGTTGCTGTCATAACATTTGTTTGTTGTTATCCTAGAGTTTTTCTTACTACACATTGGGTATAAATAATTCACTATTAGCTTATTGTTGTCATAAGATGTTCTTTTCATTGTCATATTGTTGCTGTCATAACATTTGTTTGTTGTTATCCTAGAGTTTTTCTTACTACACATTGGGTATAAATAATTCACTATTAGCTTATTGTTGTCATAAGATGTTCTATTTGCTCAAACATGGAAAGTTGTGCTTACATTTAATTTCTTATCTAACATCGCTTGTCTTGTAAAGATCATAATCTGAATTCACATCTCATAAACTCACTCCTTAAAGCACATAATCTAATAATCTTGGCTGCCTAAGTGAATATATCTAAGTGATTATTTGATATTGGTATCTATTGTTTCCATCATTCTATATGCCATAAGAACCTTGGTGAATATTGCTTTCATGATAATCTATTTGTGAATGGCAATTTTACATTGGCAATAAGAGATCTAAGTGTTCCTAAGTAGAAGACTTGTCAATTTAATTAAATTGGCTTTAAGCAATATTGATATATCTTTGAAGGCTTCTAATCTAATTGGGCATCTCTTGATAATTGGTGTTAAGTAATATCAGCATTATTCTGTTGAGCATCCAATTTGTTGAAATTTGATGACTAAAAAGTTTCCTGCAATCCCAACCTAGTTTTAATTTCACCTTATCACTCTCATTCAGTTAAATGCCCTTTCCCATAAACATACATTCAACATATAGAATTCTCGAAATGAAATTTTCAGATTAAAACACATGAGACTGTCAACACATGCTGAGAATAAATATCGACATAAACAGATCACCAACACATAAAAAAAACCACAGGTTTTTTGTCCACTTAGACCCAGGCAAAATCCCGTCAATCTTCTCCGGGAAAAACCTATTAGAGAGCTCTTTATCTTTCAAATTCACGAAAAATACATTTGCAGACAAAACAAAACAGCGAAATACAACTTATCTCTTCAGCCCAAAACTCCTTGAAAATCATGCCCACTTTGCCTCGATTTCCATGCCCACTTGAAGCTAAAAATATGTAATGTACGAACTATACTGTACAGATTCCGTATGGACTGTACCTTCTATTGTTTTCTATGCCTTAATTTTCGTGCCCATCTTTGCCTAGAAATCACTCCTTCAGCTTACTGCAACAAATTTCTCCTTCAGAACTCTTCTCCAACCCTCGGCCTCTTTTCTCCATTCTGCTCATGAAGAATGAATGAATTAATGTAGTCTCCCTTTTCTTTTCCCCCTTTTGTTTCCCTAAATGACTTTTGGGCAACCCTAAGATCTAATGGCTCAGATTCATTTAGACCAAGGGATGAGAATAAATGTGAATTTAATTCTCACTTTCTATTTTTTAACTCACCCATTAAATAAAGTACCCACATTGTACTTTATGTCTAAAGTCACTTTTCACTTTATAATTTAAAATTGATTTTACCACTTATAAAATCACTTTCACTTTAGAATTTAGTATTGACTTTACCACTTATAAAGTCACTTTCACTTTATAAAGTCACACTTAGGAAAAGAATTATTTTGGACTCTTTTCCCTAGATAGAGACTAACCCATGGGAAACCACTTGTCCAAGGTACATTAAAAATCAACACTCCCTCTTACCGAGGAAAGTGTTTCTCACCACACCCATCTTGTCCTTGAAATGGACATGCTTGCCTCTTGGCAAGGACTTCGCAAGAACATCGGCCACCTGTTCATCTGTCGATATATACTCCAGCTTCACTGCCCCCTTCTGAACATAGTCCCTAATGAAATGATATATGATGTCAATGTGTTTTGACCTGTCATGAAACATTGGATTCTCCGTGAGTTTAATGCAGCTTTGATTATCACGGTGAATAATTGTCGGTCTCAACTCCTGATCAAATAGGCCATACAACAACTTGCGAAGCCAAATGGCCTCACAACTAGCTTGGCTAGCGGCCATATACTCAACTTGAGAAGAGCTCAAAGCAACTGACTTTTGCTTTCGACTGAACCACGACACAACTGTCGAACCCAATCCAAAGCAACACCCTGAAGTGTTTTTCCTGTCAGAAGCACACCTTGCCCAATTTGAATCTGTGTACCCTGCCAACCTCACTCCATCTCCCTGCCTATAGTCCAGACCATAGTCAATAGTCCCCTACACGTAGCAAAGAATGTGCTTTGCAGCTACCCAGTGCACCCTAGGCTCAACCATGAACTGGCTAAGTGTGTTCACTGCAAAGCATATATCTGGCCTAGTGTTGACCAAATACATCAAGGACCTAATAAACTGCCTATACAATGTGGGATCCACCAAACTAGAATTTGAAGCATGAAGCTTCTTCCAGTTGGTGATCATAGGTGTAGACATGGGTCTAAAGTCTGCCATGTGAAATATACTCAACACATCCACAACATACTGCCACTACCCCAGAAAGATATGCCCCTCCTCCTGCCACACCTCAAGCCCCAAAAAGTAATGCATCAACCCAATGCCCTTCATCTCGAACTCCATAGCAAGATCCTCCTTGCAACCACTAATCACTCTCTTTGCCCCAGTAATGAACAAGTCATCAACATATGGCACAAGAATGAGTGGATCATCCCCTACAACAATGTAGTATAGGTTCGGATCTGCATCACTCTTCATGAAACCCATCTACTGCAAGTAAGTATCAATCTACGAATACCAAGCTCTCGGAGTTTACTTAAGTCAGTAGAGTGCTCGCCTCAACCGGCATACATGGGTCTCCTACCCAAGTACCTCAAAGCCCTGTGGCTACTCAACATACTCCTCCGCCTCTATAACTTCATTCAGAAATGCGGTCTTCACATGCATCTGATGGATCTGCCAACCCATCTCTGTAACAATAGAAATAAGGGACTGGATAGAAGTGTACCGAGCTACGGGAGCGAAGGTCTCATCATAGTCAACTCCCTCTATCTGTGAGAACCCTCTAGCCACAAACCTCTATTGAGATTTTGAGTGTTGGGGTAGCATCGGGTGTGCTCTAGCCCTGAAATTTTGTGGAGGGGCTAAGACACACATGACCTCCAAAACCCAGAAAGCATTTGGAGAAATTTCATCTAATGTGTGAGATATTAAAATAATTAATTTTTTTAATGAGGACCCTAAGTCTAACTTAGGGAATTAGAAAAATTAAAGTGAATTAATTAATCACAAGTGATGGAATGTTCTAAGTGACGCGGATCAAGCAGTGTTTTAATCTTAGCCGTCGATAACAGATTAAATCACGGTCATTGATGTGTCAACGAAAAAGTATAAGAGAAAGGCTTGGGGTCAGTTGGAGATATACACGAAGGCAGAGCACTGAGATTAAGCTGGAATTCTAGGGCGGGTTTGCTAAGAATTTCCATGAGAGTTTCAACTGCAGCGAGGGGTACTATTGGCTAAGGGGATGATCTGATCCCAGAGCCAAGAGTCAGCAAGAGGCAGAGAAGCAACAACCAGGAGTAGCGCAGAGGAAGCAGAGCCTCCACAGCGGTTGCGCAACGTAGAGGGCTTCAACGGCGACGCAAGCCTAGAAAGGGTAGCACTAAAGCTTCAGCAGGCCATCAAGGTTACACTGAGGACATCTAGGGCAACGTAAGGACTGCATCACCCAGTCTGGGGCTACGCAATCCTCTTCTAAGCAACGCAGTGGCACGCAGAGGGTAGCAAGGCTGACGCAGATAGCTTCAGAGCAGCGTTGGGGTTTCTAGAGACAAAAAGGGGTTGAGTTCTATAAATCTTGTTTGAGGGTGTGAATCAATCCAGTTTTCAGTCTCCAGAACAACAGGTATTGCTGCAAATTTTATTTTCTCTGTCGAGTTAACCAGTAAGGTGCCCAGATTTGATGTACTCAGATTCCACTTAATAATAATAAACCCTCATATCTGTTGCACCGGTTTTCCCGCATTGGGTTTTCCTAGGGACATTTGTCCGAAAAATCTGTCACTTTGTTGAATGAGCGTAATATTCAATAAATGGTTTGTATGTGTATAGGCTGCTAGTTGTGTTTACTTCGGTGTTTTCTGAATATTTTATGAAAATAACTTGTATAATTAAATCACAAGTAGGAGAAGTAAATCAAGATACTACAGTAGGATTTATGTATTGTTGCATGCAGAAATTTTCACATGGTATCAGAGCATTGCAGATCAAGCTGAATCTCCAGCAAAATCAGCTGAAGAAATTTTTGCTACAAAAAGCAGCTGAAGCAACAGAGATCCGGAAAGGGCAGCTCAGCAGCAGCAGGACGCAATCCCGACAGAGGCTATGTGGGGGCTGACGCAATCCCATCTGGTGACGCAGAGACAGCATAGTGCCTTCCAGAGGGACATAGGAGCAGCCTGCGCTGCGCGGAGGCTGTGTTGGGCCACTCTGCTCACGCAGAGGCTAGCAAGGGGGACGCAATTCAGTTTTCTTTTCTGTTGCTGGGAAGTATTGCCAAGATCCGGAAGCAGAGCTTCAGAGCTTCGATAGTTGCTGGTGTGGTGGAGATTCTGTCGGTGCAGAATTGTGCCTAGCTAAGTTGACAAAGAGCAGGAGGAAGACATTTACTCAGCAGATCTGCACCAAACAGATCTGAGACTCGATCAGGAGGGTGATCGTAAAGAACTGTTCGATTGTTTTCGGCTGAAGATTTCCAGGAGGGAGCAGCTACTATAGAAGGTTTCTAATCGCCAAGAAACCCAAAACTATCATTTCTTTTGAGTATTGCAGCAGAAAGAGGGAGAAGAGTATCTATTCTAGCAGATTTGAGCTAGATGGCTTCTCATGGGCTGGAGATCATGACAGGTTGGACGGTGTGTCCAACTTCGTCATTTGGAGAGCCAGGATACTGACAATCTTGGATGAATACGACATCAAGAACCATGCGGAGAATGTCCTAGTTGTGCCTACCGATCCAAATCCTCTAAAGAAATTCAATGAAAATCAAGTGCGGGCTAAGCGTTTGATCATGGATGGAGTTAAAGATCACGTCGTGCCACGTATTGCCGGGAAGAAGATGGCAAATGAGATGTGGACCACATTGGGGATGATGTATCAAGGAAGCTCTGTTTAAAGTAAAATGCTTCTAGAGAATCAAATGAGGCTGTTCCAGATGTAGAAGTGTGAGGAGATAGATCCCTTCCTTTTCCGACTTCAGACTATCCGAGATCAACTGATTGCCATGGGTGCAACTCCAGATGAAGGGCTCTTGGTAAGGACTGCCCTGAATGCAGTCACCGAGGAGTGGGAAACATTTGTCCAGAGCATATTGGGCAGGCCAGCGTTACCATCCCGGGCAAACATGTGGGCAATTCTCCATCAAGAGGAAATTAGGAGATTCACCAAGAGGCAAAACAGCAGTAGCGGAACTGTCAAGGTGAAGAAAAAGAGGAAGATGATGCAGCCCTTGCACCAAAGGAACGAAGGCAGCAAGGGAAGAAGAAGAGGGACCTATCCAAGGTTCGGTGCTTTAACTGTGGCTAACTTGGACACTTCGCCAGCACTTGTCCTAAGATGAAGGGCAAAGGATCTTATGAATCCAAGGCAACAGCAGCAAAGGACGATGGGATTGATGATGACATAGCCATGAGTGCTCATGAGCCATGTAAGTGGGGAGATATGGATCTATAGAGCAACTATAGATGGTGGTAGCAGGATCCTTGAGTAGCCCAACTCTTGGATCACATACGAGCTACGGGAGCCCTAAGACGGAAGTGGGACAAGTAGAGAGATGGTTGCAGAAAATCACAGTGAATCAGAGGGCAGTGCTGAGATGTTGTAGAGGTAGCAGCATCATAGAGACAGCAACGCAGAGGCTGATGAGACTTCAGTGGCGCAGAGAGGTTGCGCTTATGCAGTGCAGAGTTGTAGCAGCACAGTAGCTTCAGGAGGACAGCGCAGAGCAACAGCCAAGGAAGCTTCAGTGATGAGATGCAGCCTGACTTGTCTGTTAATGATTGGGCAGGGGTCCTTCAGTTGCTTACTTCTCAGCAACTAAGTTGAGTGCAGTAGTTAGCAGTGGCAGTGTTATGGGCAGCATGATGCAGCAATTTGAGAGGGAGTTGCAGTACAGATGTGGCAGTGTCAGTGGCAATGACATGGGCAGCAGTACAGAAAGCAACAGCGCAGTGTAGGGAGAGCAGCAGGCCAAGCATCAGTTGTGTAGAGACCAATGTCGAGATCCTGTGATACATGGTGTGGATGTATTACTAGAGCACACTCCGTGCTAAGAGGGAGTGTTGAGATTTTGAGTGTTGGGTAGCATCGGGTGTGCTCTAGCCCTAAAATTTTGTGGAGGGGCTAAGACACACATGGCCTCCAAAACCCAGAAAGTGTTTGGAGAAATTTCATCTAATGTGTGAGATATTAAAACAATTAATTTTTTTAATGAGGACCCTAAGTCTAACTTAGGGAATTAGAAAAATTAAAGTGAATTAATTAATCACATGTGATGAAATGTTATAAATGACGTGGATCAAGCAGTCTTTTAATCTTAGTCGTCGATAAGAGATTAAATCACAGTCATTGATGTGTCAACGAAAAAGTATAAGAAAAAGGCTTGGGGTCAGTTGGAGATACATGCGGAGGTAAAGCACTGAGATTAAGCTGGAATTCAAGGGCGAATTTGCTAAGAATTTCCAAAAGATTTTCACCTGCAGCAAGGGGTAGTATTGGCTAAGGGGATGATCTAATCCCAGAGCCAAGAGTCAGCAAGAGGCAGAGAAGCAGCAACCAGGAGCAGCGCAGAGGAAGCAGAAGCTACGTAGCAATTGCGCAGCCAGAGGGCTTCAGATACTACACAGGCCCAAAAAGGGCAGCGCTGAAGCTTCAGGAGGCCATCAAGGTTATGCAGAGGCCATCCAGCGCAGTGTAAGGACTGTGTCACCCAATTTGGAGTTACGCAGTCCTCTTCTGAGCAGCGCAAGGGCATGCAAAGGGTAGCAGGGCTGACATAGGCAGCTTCAGAGCAGCGCTGGGGTTTCTAGAGACAAAAAGGGGCTGATTTTTGTAAATCCCATTTGAGGGTGTGAATCAGTCCAGTTTTCAGTCTCCAGAACAGCAGGGATTGCTGCAAATTTTATTTTCTCTGTTGGGTTAACCAGTAAGGTGCTCAGATTTGTTGTACTCAGATTCTACTTAATAATAATAAACCCTCATATATGTTGCACCATTTTTCCCGCATTGGGTTTTTCTGGGGACATTTGTCCGAAAAATCTGTGTCACTTTGCTGAATGAGCGTAATATTCAGTAAATGGTATGTATGTGTGTAGGTTGCTAGTTGTGTTTACTTCGGTGTTTTATGAATATTTTCTGAAAATAACTTGTATAATTAAATCAAAAGTAAGAGAAGTAAATCAAGATACTACAGTAGGATTTCTGTATTGTTGTATTCAGAAATTTTCACAACCTCGCCTTGAACTTCTCAATGTTGCCATCCGCAGCATGGTTGATCTTGTAGAGCCACCTGGAAGTCACAACTGACTTGCCCTTAGGCCTAGGCACCACCTCCCAGACATTGTTCTTAATGATAGAGGCATACTCCTCCAACATAGCCTCTCTCCATACCTCCTGGCTGGCAACCTCCTCATAGTTAGTTGGCTCAGAGTCAACAATGCTGGTAGCCTTGGCTACATAACTACAAAACCGCTCAGGTGGCACACTCTCCCTGTTCACCCTCTTCGGAGGACCAACGGACTTCGCTTCCCTCAACATGTCTTGAAGCCACTTGGGCCTCCTCTTCCGTGAAGAAGCTTCCCTATAGGTGTCAAAATTTCAATCCAGAAAATATTTCTGCAGTGATAGATTTATTTCTCCTACTTATTACTTCCAATAAGTTATTTACAGAATTTTTTCAGTAAATTTCGAAATAAATACTACTGGAACATTCACTCAAGTATATGCAGAGAAAGGAACAGTAAGAAATACAAGCATAAGAATCAATCACATATACACACTTATTTTTGGACAATTGTCCCCGAAAAAACCCAATGCGGGAAAACCAATGCAGCAGATGAGGGTTTATATATTATTCTTCAGTAATGAAATTCTTTACAAGGAAAAGACTGGCAGTCATCTTTAGAAAACACCTGAGATAAATTCTCTGTAACCCACTAGATAATTTCTGACACTTAGAAGGCCCACAGCTTCCCTTTGCGTCCCTCTACGTGTCTCTCTGCGCAATTCCTGTGTCACTCTGCGTGGGCTCTCTACACTAGCTTCTCTGGCCTTCTGCGTCCTTCTCTCCTCGACCTTTGTCACTGCTGACTCCCTTTGCTTCTTCTGCCCTGCAACTCTCCCTCTAAAATCGAATTATATTCTTTCATAATCGACTTCCTTTGGGTTACTGAGTGTATGCCCGGCCTGCTTTCCAAATAAACCCTCAAGCCTTCTTTTATAATCTTTTCATTAACGAATCAATGGCCCATATTAGAAGTCTAATCAATGGCCAAGATTAAAACTTGACTTGAGGTTCGTTCTCTAGAAGATTCACACTCTGTTTTATTAATACCCATTAATTATTTAATTTCCCTAAGTTTAGACTTGGGGTATCCATTAAAATAATTAATTATTTTAATAGAACATAAACCGAGTGGAATTTCCACAAACGATTTCTAGGTTCTTTGGAATACTAATGTCCAAGCCTCCTTACAAATTGTGAGACTTGGAACACTTTTCGATAGAAAAATCAACACTCCCTCTTAGCAAGGAAAGTGTTCTAGCAAAATGCCTGTTGCATGTAGCTCTATCTTGAAGCGTCCTTTGCACCGTTGATGCCTGGTTGTTGTCGCTCATCTAATGTGTTGTTGCCTTCTATACTGTTGCCAATGACACTGTCAATGTCACTGCCTCATATGTACTGCAACTCCCTCTGAATCCTGAGCCTATCCATTCCTGCTACTGAAATGGATTCTTCATCCCCATCTTTTCTCTGAAATAGACAAACTTAGTCTTCCTAGAGCTTTCGTGAAGATATCTGCCACTTGTTCTCCTGTAGGAGTGTACTCCAATTGTACAGCTCCCCTTTGGAAACAGTCTCTGATGAAATGACACCTGAAGTCAATGTGCTTCGACCAATCATGAAACATAGGATTCTCAGAGAGCTTCATGCAACTCTGATTATCACATAGAATGTTGGTCACCTCTATCTTCTCCTTGAGTAAGTTCACAAGCAATTTCCAAAGCCATATGGCCTCACACGAAGTCGTGCTTGCTGCCATATATTCAGCTTCTGCGGAGCTCAAAGCCATGAACTTTTGTTTTCTGCTACACCAGGAGGTCATTCCTGATCCAACACCGAAACAATACCCACTGGTAATTTTCCGATCTACTGGGCTCCCAACCTAATCTGCATCAGTGAACCCACTCAACCTAATGTCATTACCTCGGGTGTATTTCAGTCCAAGGTCAATTGTTCCTTGTAGATATCTGAGAACATGTTTGGCTGCTGCCCAATGAGCCCTCCTTGGTTCCACCATGAACTAACTAAGAGTATTGACAGCATAACAGATGTTCGGCCTCGTGTTTACCAGATACATCAGAGAACCTATGAGTTGCCTATACAAAGTAGGATCAGCCTCATCATCTTCGTACATGTCAATTTTCTTCTAGTTGGTAATCATTGGAGTAGCCATGGGTCTACAGTCCTCCATCTTAAATATTTTCAGAAATTTTGTAGTATATCTTACTTGACCAAGGAAGATCCCACCCTTCAGCTGCCAAACTTCCAACCCCATAAAATAATGCATCAGCCCTAGATCCTTCATGTCAAATTTTGCAGCGAAATTCTCCTTGCAGTCCTTGATGACCCTAGATGATCCTGTTAGAAATAGATCATCTACATACAGCACTAGTATCAGAGGCTCATCCCCTACTCTCAGATAGTAGAGATTGGGATCTGCGTCACTATTGACAAATCCCATTTTCTGCAAGTAGCTGTCAATTCGACCATACCAAGCTCTAGGGGCTTGCTTCAATCCATACAAGGCCCTCTTGAGCCTGCACACGAGTTTTCTGCTCATGCGTCCCAAAGCCCTCTGGTTGTTCAATATATACTTCTTCTTCTATCACCAATTCTGGAACGCAGTCTTGACGTCCATCTGGTGAATCTCTCATCCCATCTGTGCAGTAAGGGATATCACGGATCTAATAGAAGTATATCAAGTTACTAGGGAGAAGGTCTCTTCATAATCTATCCCTTCCTTCTGAGCGTACCCCTTAGCCACAAACATGGCTTTAAATTTCTCGATGTTGTCATCTGCAGCATATTTAAATTTGTAGATCCATCTCGAACCTACAACTGATATGTCTTGAGGCCTGGGAACCACTTCCCAGACATCATTCGTCATGATGGAGATGTATTCCTCTACCATCGCATCGACCCATACCTAGTGTTGAGCTGCCTCCCGAAAACTAGAGGGTTCCCCAACATGAGCTACCAAATCTTGGTACCTCTCAGGTTGCCTGTGCTGCCTCTTCTCATTTCTAGGGGCTCTGACAAACTCTTCTACGTCCCTCAGAATTTGTCGTAATTCACTACTCGTCCTACCACTGGTAGTGGGTGGATCCACCTGCTCTCCTTCCTGCAAGTCCTCGGGAGATATATCCCTTGGATCCCCATGCCTTGGAGAGGCACTTGTATTACCCTACGAAGGTCGTTGTGGTTGGACCAGCGGATCCTCCTCAGACTGCGTAGCAAAAAGCATCTCCCGAGATTTTTTGAAGGCCCTTTCCTCCATGAACTTCACATCCCGTCGTACTACAATCTTCCTGCTCTCAAGAATGTAAATACGGTAAGCCTTTGCGTTCTCACTATATCCCACCAAATATCCCTTTTCTGCAATCTTATCTAGTTTCTTCCTCTTCTCTTCGAGCACATGACAGTATGTCGCACACATGACAGTATGTCGCACTGCTAAAGATCCTAAAGTGGCTCACTTCAAGCTTGCTGCCAGTGAAGACACTTTCTGGAGTGATCTTACCCAATGCATTATGAGGAATCTTGTTTTGTACGTAGACAACTGTATTACAAGCTTCAACCCACAGAAATTTGGGCATGTCTTGATCATACAGCATTGCCCTTGTAGCCTCGACAATAGTTATATTCTTTCTCTATATAATTCCATTATGCTCCAGATTATAAGGAGCGGTCCACTCCCTTTTGATGCCTTCCCTTGCGCAAAATTCTCGGAAGTTTTTATCAATGTATTCTCCACCATTGTCTGATTGCAGTGTCTTGATCCGCTTTCCTGTCAGATTCTCCACCAGAGCTTTATACTTCCTTGAATCGATCAAAGACTTTGTCTTTGGTCTTCATAAAGTAAATCCAGGTCTTCTTGGAATGGTCATCAATAAAGGTGACAAAATATCCAGCACCACTAAGAGCTCTAGTGGACATTGGTCTGCAGATGTCCGAGTGTATTAAGCCCAACACACTCTTAGCCCTATTGTTGCTTCTATGATACGCCGCCTTGGCATACTTTCCCAATATGCACCCTCTGCAGACATTGTCTCGCCCGGTGCTCAATTATGGAACTCCCGTGACAGTCTTCTTGAGAATCCTTAACGCCCCATGGTGCAAGTGCCCCATTCTCCTATGCCATAGCTCATTCAAATCCTTCTCATCAGTGTTGCCTATCAGTGCCATTGGGGATTCGAGCTGTAACTTGTAGAGTTTATTGCTCCTGACTCTGATTTGTGCCTTCTTCTTCCAACTCGAGTGTTTGACGTATACTCTATTTCCAATGAAGTAAACGTCATACCCTTCATTTTGAAGCTGTGACACAGAGAGTAAGTTCATCCCCAAACCAAGCACATGCAGCACATTGGTGGCTCGAAGCTTGTTACCAGCATCTGTTTGAAATACTATGGTACCTCTTTCAATAGGGGTACATTTCGCCTTATTGCCCATGGTGATTTTAAAGTTCATCTGCTCTTCTTGGTAGCTTGAGAAACATTCTCGCACTCCCGTCATGTGAGCAAAAGCACCACTGTCGATATCCCAAATCTCAGGAGAAGCAAAGCCTGACACACAAGCAAATTCTTCTTCCAATCTGGATGCCAGAACAGAAACATCATGATCCATCTGTTCTTTCATGCTTTCCTTCTTCTCTTGAGAACTGTGTGAACCCTTTCGAGTTGTTGCTGCAGCAACGTCTGATCTACGTTCCACCGTCGGTTCTCTATTTCTGTTACTCATCTTTGCTCTGATACCATGTGAAAATTTCAATCTAGAAAATATTTCTGCAGTGATAGATTTATTTCTCCTACTTATTATTTCCAATAATTTATTCACAAAATTCTTTCAGTAAATTTCGAAATAGATACTACTGCAGCATTCACTCAAGTATATGCAGAGAAAGGAACAGTAAGAAATACAAGCATAAGAATCAATCACATATACACGCTTATTTTTGGACACTTGTTCCTGAAAAAATCCAATGCAGGAAAACCGATGCAGCAGATGAGGGTTTATATATTATTCTTCAGTAATGAAAATCTTTACAAGGAAAAAATTGGCAGTCTTCTTTAGAAAACACCTGAGATAAATTCTCCCTAACCCACTGAGAATTTCTGACACTCGGAAGTCCCATAGTTTCCCTCTGCGTGTCTCTTTGCGCAGTGCCTGCGTCACTCTGCGTGGGCTCTCAGCGCTGGCTTCTCTAGCCTTCTGTGTCCTTCTCTCCTCGACCTTTTTCAATGCTGACTCCCTCTGCTTCTTCTGCCTTGCAACTCTCCCTTTGAAATCGAATTCTATTCCTTCATAATCGACTTCCTTCGGATTATTGAGTGTATGCCTAGCTTACTTTCCAAATGACCCTCAAGCCTTCTTTTATAATCTTCTCATTAACGAATCAACGTCCCAGATTAGAAGTCTAATCAATGGCCAAGATTAAAACTTGACTTGATATTCGTTCTCTAGAAGATTCACACTCTGTTTTATTAAACACCCATTAATTATTTAATTTCCCTAAGTTTAGACTTAGGGTATCCATTAAAATAATTAATTATTTTAATAAAACATAAACCGAGTTGAATTTCCACAAACGGTTTCTGGGTTCTTTGGAATACTGATGTCCAAGCCTCCTCACAAATTTTGAGACTTGGAACACTTTCTGATGCTACAAAAATCAACAAGTGGAACCTCATCCTCTGCCCCCCAGTCTAGTGAACCTGAAGGTCTGCCAACTGCCCCTGGTTTGCCTGTACCAACCCCTGTACCAGTACTTGTGCCTATGTCAGCTGAAGTGCCATGTGAACTTTGTACCAGTGGACTCCCTAAAGAAGTGCTCAGTGAACTCGCCACTGGTGCCCCAGATGTCACTGACACTGAAGTACCTCCTGTACCAGTCAATCCAGAACCCTGAGGTCCTGCTCCCTATACCTGACCTCTCTGCTGAGGAGAAGTTTGTGACTCTCTCTCATCATACTCCTGTGATCTCCGATAGGCCCTCTCCTCCTCGAACTTCACATCCCTCCTAATCACCACTCTCCGTTTAGAAGGAATGAAGATCCAATAGGCCTTCAAAGTCTCGTTGTAACCCATAAAGATACCCTTCTCTGTCATGGGTTCCAACTTCGTCCTCTGCTCCTTGGGGATATAAGAATATGTGAGACATCCAAAGATACGAAGATGTGCCACATGAGGCTTCTCTCCAGTGAATGCCTCCTCCGGAATCATATTCCCCAATACTCTGTGAGGACTCTTGTTCTGAAGATAAACGGCAGTATTGCAGGCCTAAGCCCACAAAAACAAAGGCAGCCCCTGATCAAGAATCATCACTCTAGCCGCCCCAACAATAGCTCTGTTCTTCCTTTCAGACACCCCATTCTGTTGGGGGTTGTAAGGAACCATGAACTCTCTCCTAATGCCCTCATGTGCACAGAAGTCAGAAAACCCACCATCGGTGTACTCACCACCATTGTCTGACCTCAAGACCTGAATCTTCCTACCTGTCTGCTTTTCCACAAGAGCTTTGAACTCTTTAAAGCGACTAAAGACCTCACCCTTGGTCTTTAAAAAATAAATCCAAGTCCTCCTAGAGTAGTCATCAATGAATATAACATAGTACTCATAACCACCCAAAGACACATGAGACATACGACCACTAACATCAATATGAATCAAGTCTAGTATAACTGTAGATCTGTTTTCACTCGCTGGGAATGATAACTTGATGTAATTTCCCAAAGCACGTCCTCTGCAAACCTCATAATGCTCGACACTGAAATCAGGAACTCTAGTAGTGATCTCCCTCAGAACTCTCAAAGCTCCATGATGCATATGCCCCATCCTCCAGTGCCAGATCTCGCACAAGTCTCTACTGCTGGTGGTACTAGTGTGAGTGCTACCAAATGTGCTACTCACCAATGCTCTTGCCGACTGAAAATTGAACCTATATAGTTTCCCAAAGCGGACTCCAATCACTTTGGCCGAAGTGATGGAAGCTCCCTTGGGATGCATCAAAACCTACCCTCCTGAGAAAGTGACGTCAAACCCCTTCTCCTCCATAGCAGACATTGAAATCAAGTTATTCTTCCTCCCCGGAACTTACAAAACATCCATGACCTTCAAAGGTCACAGCCCCCACACCAACAGCTCTCACAGTGCGGTCATCTTCTAGTACAATCTCAATATCAAGTGCCCTCTCTGCAAGCTCTGAAAAGAACTCTCGTGCACCTGTCATATGGCGGGAAGCCTCGTTGTCTATGTACCATACATTAGATGATGTACTCCTACTAGATGTAGAAGTAATAAATGCAAAGTCCCTATCAAACTATGAAGCAAACTGTTCCACCTCTATTGAAGCTGCAATACCCTTCCTCCCCTTGTTTTTCCTCGTAGGACACGTAGCAGCATAGTGTCCTATCTTCTGACATGCCCAACATTTGACTTTGGACATATCTGTATCTTTCTTCTTCTTCTTCTCCTTTCCCTTAGCCCCATCTAATGAGGCCCCTTTCTTGGTCTTCCCTTTGTTCTTCCCCTTGGCTCTCAAGGCTACATCCTCCTCATCTGCTATCTTCACCCCACCACTGCCAATCTTTCGTATCTCATGTTGCACACAATCATCCCAGAATCCGTCCCAAATGGGAAGATTCTCCCTAGAGGTAACAGTATCTCCAAAGACCTCCCAAGGCTTAGGAAGTCCCGCTACAGCTATCTTGACTAACTCTGTGGGTGCAACTACCTCACCAATAGCAGTCAAATCATCACGTACATGTTTAATGAACTACACTTTCAGCCTTTGTCATCCTGATGTTCTTCAATTGTTCTTTGAGTACCATCTTCCTGCTCTCATTGGTACTCTGATAGAGAGTGGTTAGAGTTGTTCACATCTTATATGCATAAGTGTTTCCTCTCACCTGAGGAACCACATGATCCTTCAAACTGTCCATCAAAATCATTTTTGCCTTTGCATTATTTTTTGTGAATTCAACAAGTTCATCACCAGCAGTAGGAGGTACAACCTCATGCTGCACTATATCCCAAATTGTTGCCTCCTCAAACACCATATGAATTCTATCCTTCCAAACGGCATAGTTGGATATCCCATCCAGTCTATCCTCTATCCTTAAGAACATGGCCATGACTGCTATCCAAAATTTACAAAACCAACAAAATGGAAAAATGAACTTTCCAGCACACCTTGTTGTCCCAAAAGTTCAGTCTGTTTAAAATTTTATCTTGTTGTCCCAAAATATCAATTTGTTGTCCAAACTGAGTTTGTTGTCCAAAAATTCTGTTTGTTGTCCAAACCACTGTTTGTTGTCCCAAACCACTGTATGTTGTTCAAATTTCAAACTGCAATTTTCAGCCTGTAGCTCTGATACCATGTTGAAATTTGATAACTAAAAAGTTTTCTACAATCCCAATCCAATTTTAATTTCACCTTATCACTCCCATTCAGTTAAATGCCCTTTCCCAT
Organism: Pinus albicaulis; assembly: GCA_034641835.2. NCBI lineage: Eukaryota > Viridiplantae > Streptophyta > Pinopsida > Pinales > Pinaceae > Pinus > Pinus albicaulis. Next base: position 178,979,935 of record CM076573.1, on the reverse strand, counting down.
GAACATACATTCAACATATAGAATTCTGGAAATGAAATTTTCAGATTAAAACACATGGGACTGTCAACACATGCTGAAAACAAATATGGACATAAACAGACCAGCAACACAAAAAAATACACAGATTTTTGGTCAACTTAGACCCAGGCAAAACCCCTTCAATATTCTCTAAGGAAAACCTATTAGAGAGCTCTACAAATTTATTTATCTTTCAAGTTCAAGAAAAATACCTCTGTAGACAAAACAGCGAAATACAACTTATCTCTTCAGCCCAAAACTCCTTGAAAACCATGCCCACTTTGTCTCGATTTTCATGCACTTGAAGCTAAAAATATGTACTGTACGGATACAGACTGTACGGATTCTATACAGACTATATGGATTTTCGTACTCCTGTACGGATTTTTTTCCAAAAAAATAAAATAAATAAAATAAAATTCTTAAAAACCTTTCTCGAACTGTGTGCAGCTCACAGCTTTAAATGTTGTTCGTACTATACTTTCTGTTGTCTTCTATGCCTTGTTTTCCGTGCCCAGCTTTGCCTAGAAATCACTCCTTCAGCTTGCTGCAACAAATTTCTCTTTTAGAACTTTTCTCCAGCCCTTCGCCTCTTTTCTCCAATCTTCTCATGAAAAATGAATGAATGAATGCAGTCTCCCTTTCCTTTTCCCCCTTTTGTTTCCCTAAATGACTTTTGGGCAACCCTAAGATCGAATGGCTCAAATTCATTTAGATCAAGGGATGAGAATAAATGTGCATTTAATGCTCACTTTCTATTTTTTAACTCACCCATTAAAAAAAGTACTCACATTGTACTTTATGTCTAAAGTCACTTTCACTTTGTAATTTAATATTGACTTTACACTTATAAAGTCACTTTCACTTTATAAAGTCACACTTAGGAAAAGAATTATTTTGGACACTTTTCCCTAGGTAGAGACTAACCCATGGGAAACCACTTATCCAAGGTACATTAAAAATCAACACAATTGTCTAAGGAAGGTTGCTAATCTTGTATTGAATATCATTGGCTAATTACAAAGTGGATAAGTAATTTTGTTCTCCTTTGCCATCATTGGTTTATGGTTATTGTGAATCCTTGGCATATTAGCATATCTTGTATCTTGTTGGCACCGGATAATTTGGCATATACTCTTGAGGTCAAAGATTGTCTCTTTATCACTAAGTACCCATTGTTGGAATTGAATATCGATCATGACTAAAGTACTTAAATTGTAAAACAATCTCACCATAAGAATCATTCACTAATTTCACCTTGCATATCATCCTATGCTAGTATTGCATCTTAAAACTTACTTCCAAGCATAAGCTTGGCTGATAGAGAGATAGGTACACCTTTTCATCTTTGCTTGAAAAGTCTAGCTTTTCTAGTATTTAAAATGGTGACCTTGCAGTTGTCAGAGCCACAGTTTCTACAGTGACAGAGGCACTGAGTACGTTAGATTTCAAGGAGAGGGATCGTTAATCACTTCTCTCTGCCACTTACTACAGAGTTTAGGCTCAATATAGATAAAGATCAAAGGTCATACTTAGATTAGGCATTTAATTAAAAATAACCAAGATATGTGCATCACATCTAGGATTTAGGATTTGCATTTCATTTAGGTTAGTGAAGCATCAAAATAGCAGTTGCCCATCCAGTACTTGATTTCAATTTTATAAAGCAAGAATATTGACTACATGAGGCATTGGTCTCAAATATATAAATTCAATCTAATCCTTAGAATCTTACTAGATTTAACCAAGTGCTAGGCCACTCAATTGTGTCTCTCAGACTCATTGTTTCCCAACTTGTCTTTCATCATCTCATTTTCATAGGGTCTACCCCCTATAGCCTGTTGTTAGGAGACAAATAGAATGGAGAGGTTCGGGATCAGGGTGACAGATCAGGGTAACAGCCCCCAACCTAAGTTGTTGTCGTGGTGCCTGTACAATTTTAGCGACAACAAGACCCATCCCTAAAGCTTGTTCTTAGGAGTCATAAGGTACTTTAACAAAAATGTGGGCATGAGGAAAATTGACGGTTAATGATCGATTGGTAGATGGTTGATGAGCTGCTCATTCTAATTTGATATATTGAACGGTTATGATCATGGTTATGTAGTTGCATTCCTTTCTCATTTTTATTATTTAATTTAACATGTTCATGATTTTTTTGTGTATATGGTAATCACCACTTCAAGTGATGGTTTAACTATGGTGAGTAAAAACATTGTAAGCACCCACCACATGGTAGCAATGAATAGCGCACTTGAAATAATATTGAGCAACTTTTATGGTGGATGTTCCTTAGTGTTGGATGTTGTTGGATGTTGGGAAGGCATATCTTATATGGTTCACTGGTATTACATAGTTTACAAGTGGTATATGGTTCACCACCCATGCATGGGACTTTAGCTTGGCATTGCACTTAACATGAAGATTGTGTTCTCTCTTGCTTGTTGATCTGAGGTCTCTTTGACCCTTTTCTAGGGCTTCAACCCTCCTCAGATCATAAACAAAGTTTGGCTTGTCTAACCTCTAAACTAGTAGACAGAAAATGCTCGAGTCCAGCCTCCTCTTCATCAACCAAATATAGAATTTGCCTTCTTCAAGAGATGTTATTTGTCCTTCCTTAAGACAGAGAATTCCACTCAGCCTCTCCTTGAAGATTTGTGGCTCTCCTGTTGGGCTACATCTTCCACAAGAATAAGATTGTTATGTGTGATAGCTTTCCATTGGTCTCCTCTATTAATTCTTTTCTCTTGTGTCATTTAGGAAAACTCTAGATGTTAGGATTTTAGCCTCTTAAACCATTAGAATAAACTATTAATTTCCATAAGTCCCAAACTCACTGCTTTGGGTCTAAAACCCCAACTTTGGTAAATTGACCAAACTTCTTCTTTTGGTGGGTTTCCTTCTCTCGTAAATACCTTCCAAACTACCCAAAATTCCAACATCTTTTGCATTATTGCCTATACCAACCAACGCTAAGATCTCCTCTTCATCTTCCTACTTGTTGACCTTAGACTCCTCTTGTGTCTCTTCCTGGATGCAATCATCCCAAAGCCTCTCCCAATTGAGAAGGCACTCTTAAGCACAGCTTCCTTTGAAAAATGGTTCCCATGACTTGGCAAGACCATTTACCGACACGTTCATGAGTTCAACGTCCTCCACCATCTCCCCAATGGTTGCAAGTTGATGTTCGTCTAGGTGATCCTCATGAAGTAACTAGTAATGTATCAAACTTTAACATCTAGATGGATCTGAGTTTGTTTGCTCAAGATCGTCTTCTTGCTCATGTTGTTGCTCTAGAATAGATCCACTAGAGCTTTGTACATCTCTCTAGCTATCTTATTTTCTACCAAATGTATAATCAGGTGAACCTTCACAACATCCATGATTTGAGCTCCAATGTCCTTTTCGCAGACTAACAATTGTGCTATATCAGTTAGCAAATGGATTTCCTTATCCACAATCACTATAAGGTAATTCTCTTTTAGTAACAAGATAACCCTTTCCTTTCAACACAGGAAAGTTGATGCTCCACCCAATCAATCCTCAAATCTAAGACTTGTCACTGCCATCTTTGATCTGATAATTTATCCTTGTACTAAGTCCTTCTAGCACCTACAAGAATAAATTGTTAATTTATAGATCAGTTAGGATCTCCCTCATGGATGTATGCCTCAATCCCTTGAAATGCCCACAAAATTACTCTATTGCCAATCCCCTGACTGCTATGGTCTCCCTCTTTCCTTCTGAAGGCTAACCTTCGCCAATTTTGTTGGTTGCACTAGCACAACTATGACTGCAACCTTGCAGCAAAAAAAACTTTTTATTGTATTGTTTTCCCTGTCACTATGTGTTTCTGGATTGTTTTGCAGTACCATGCAATTGTGTACGGCCTTGTAAGACTATGCAATGGTTCCTCTATGAATATACATGTGTTGACAACTTGTGGTCATTGCTCAATGCATTGTGTTTTCCTCTCAGCTCGACCTCCCCCTGGTGTGTGGTTCCTCTTCTCTCTATGACTGTTGGATTGATGTTGACGGCTCAACCCTTCATGCCCCATGGCCTATTCCTTTTTTTCCTGCATTGATACTGCAATGATCCAAACATAAATCAAAAATTAATTACCTAGATTCAAGGCCATCAAACATCAACATAGGGAATATTTCAACTAATTAGTATATAACCTAAGAAAGCAACGAAAGATGAGAACTTACCTATAGAACGCATAAGTATCTTACTTGCAATTTCAAATCGATGCGCTACTCTAATCTAGCTAACCGCAACCAAAGTTTTGGAGATGACTCTCCACCCAACTGTAAGCTCAGTTGCACTATGTCTTTCTACCACTATCCACCCCCAAACCCTTAGTCAACTACCATTGTCAGTGAATCCTTCCTATCCCAGAATTCTCCTAGGAAAAGAATGCCTCACATCCTCCTCATCTATAAAAAAGAACAATTTGCTCCAAAAATGGAAAGATAATCTTCATTCACATAATCCATGTGTCATCATGTGAATTTCTATCTTTTTGTCTTAAGTTTTTCTTAACCTAACTTTTTCCATAATTGGCTCTTGCTTATTTTATCCTTTTACTTTTTATTAACTTAAATTTATTCTTACTAGTTTTATAGTTTCCTTCTTTATTTGTTCGAAACTTCACTTTATTATTTATTAATAATTATTCTCACTTTCCATTATTAATTATCTTATTCAATTATTTTTATTATCATTATGTGTTAATCTAATAATATGGGGTATTGTAGACACTACTTGGCAGCTCACCTCTTTACGACCTGCAATGACCTTGGTATCTCCCTGCACACAATTACAATGGTTCAATCTGTTAACGGTTTTCCCTTGCCCAACATTCTACGATTGCTAGTGGTTGTGTGTTATCGATGATGGCTCCTATCTATTGGAAAATGTAACTAGGTTCGGTCTTCATTATTGTACTTGAGTCAAATGTAATAGATTTGTCAAAAGAAAGTGAAAAGAATTTTTATTAAATTGAATCGACTTATTAAAGCATGGGTTTCATGCTTGGGTCAATTATTAGGTCAACCCTCCATTGTAGGCTTTACGATGGTAAAGTCATTTATTGTTTGGTCAAAAATTCCTCCATCTGTTGAGTTTTCTTGAGTGTTTGGGTAGCATCGGATGTTCTCTAGCTCCCAAAATTTGTGGAGAGACTAGAGTACATGAGGTCTCCAAGACCCAGAAAGGGATTTGGGAAATTCCATCCAATTTGGGAGATAATTAATTAATTAATATTTTTTATTAAGGATCCTAAGTCTAACTTAGAAAAATTAAAATATTAAAGGTAATTAATTTAAACATGTGATGGAAATGACTCAAGTCACACGGATCAAGCTTTCTTTTAATCTTAGCCATCGATTCAAGATTAGATCATGGTCGTTGGTTTCCCAACAAGAAAGTATAAAGGAAAGGCTTGGGGTCAGTTGGAGAAGACACACACAGAGGCAGAGCACTGAGACTAAGCTGAAATTCTAGGGCGAGTTTGCTAAGAATTTTCAGAAGTGTTTCAGTTGCAGCAAGGGGTAGTATTAGCTAAGGGGATGATCTGATCCTAGTGCCAATAATCAACAAGAGGCAAAGAGGCAACATCAGGAGTAGTGCAGAGAAGCAGGGGCAGCAACAACAGCGACGCAGCACAGAGAGCTTCAGACGCTACGCAGGCCCAGAAAGGGCAGCGCTGAGCTAGCAAGAGACCTCCAGGGTTACGCAGAGGCGATCCAGGGCAGTGTAGGGACTGCATCACGCAGTTTGGGGTTACGCAACCCTCTCCAGGCCAGCGCAGAGGCTAGCAAGGCTGACGCAGGAGCTTTAGGGGCAGCGTTGGGGTTTCTAGAGGTAGAAATTAGCTGAGTCTTGTAAATCCTGTTTGAGGGTGTGGACCAGTTAAAGTTTCAGTCTCCAGAACAGCAGGTTAGCTTCAGGTCTATTTTTTCTCTGTCAGGTTAACTAGTATGGTGCCCAGATTTGTTGTATTCAAAAACTACTTAATAATATAAACCCTCCAGCAGCCAGAAGATCAGTTTTCCCGCATTGGGATTTTCCGGAGACGGTTGTCCAGAAAATCTTGTGTGTCACTTTGTCTATGTGCATGTATCTTTGCTTAGATCTGAATCGGTGAAAGTCTGTTATGTGTTTACTTCGATATTAATCTAATTTCAACATTAATAACTTCATTAAGTAGGAAAAGCATAACCAGATTTAACAGTAGGGTTTCTGCATAAAGTAATATTCAGAAATTTTCACACCATCAAGTCATCAAGTCGTCTACTCGGGATCTTCAACAATGTCTTCAAGTCAGCCTCTTCAAATCGGCCTCAAAGGAATAATTATCAAGTAAATTTCATGTCGACCTAATTACAGCGACACACCTCTTCACATACTCATGTCGGCTGCAACCACTATATATACAAACCTAGACTTTGCATAGAAGGACAAGTACAGAAGCTCGCATTATTTCAGAGAGGAAGTTTTGGTGGTGATTTCAGAAGACAAGTTTGGAAAAGAAGTTCGGTTCTCAGAGAAGCATTCATATGAATCACAGGGATAATCTTGGCCTACTTTCTGTGATATAGATGTGGATTTCAGTGAAGGAAAAGACACAAATTCCGTGAATGGTTCAGTACTATTCTGAGAAGATGTTCTGATGATTTCCAGTGCTACCATAGTGATCAGTCTTGATGTTAGTACAGTGATATGGTTTCAAGGTTCAGTTCAAGGTCTGGATATTATGACAGTGATAAGGTTGCCATGCTGAAGGATGAAGGATGACTTGATGGAGGGAGTCTAATCTAGTTTGTAAGGGTCTTGGTCATCTCATCTTGAATCTACTGAAGGAAAGATTTGAATAGGTTTTCCTTAAAGTGGGATTTTGCCCTGGCATCGTGTCTACATCTTGTGTTCTTTCTATTTTGTTACTTGGCATTAGACTTGATGATAACAAAAGATAAATCATAAGAACTAATAATAATAACGAAACATCACAATATAATGTCATTAAGAGAAAATCGTTTTAACTGCCACCTACATGATTTTCCAACATGGTTTCAGAGCTATGGTCATGGTCAAAGGCAATTATGGGCTAATGAAACTAATAGAAATGACTACAGTAGCTCGGATGATCTCAGTGCTACAACAGACAGTCGGATCTTTGAGATTATTACGAACTACAATTGGTTTTAGTACTATTACACAGTGAGAAAGCTCTTCTACCGCTAAGATAAAGTTCGGATATCACAGTAAGGTAGTAACATTGTTTCGATAAGAAGGGTCAACGTTAATGGTTCAGTTTAAGGTTAAGGGCATTACAACAGTAAAGAAGAATATCAGAGATAACAAGTTCAAATGTTTCATTGTCATTACAAAGAGATCGGATAAGATGTTCTCTATGCCTTCACAGTTTGATGAGACACTCCCACAGTTCGGTGTTATGCTCCCATGCTCTCACATTCGGTGCTACTTCAATTCGGCGTTATCACAGTAAAGAGAACTCAGTCATCACAGAACCCAAAACTCAGAAAAGATATTACAGGAGCTCGGACAAGGTACAAGAAAGTCTCGGTGCCTATTACAGTCTAGGTACAACCTCTGTTTCGTATCAACCACAGTGATAAATCTATGTAGATATGAAGTTTGGTATTAATCACAGTCATGTCATAAAAGAAAGTTCAGACTCGGAAAATAGTGCTATGGTCATGTGCAAGATTGAAACAGTACATTCTTCCACTCAAACAATGGACTGAGTTATCCCAAAGAAGCCTATTCAACATGCTTTAAGATTATAAAAGCCCTAACCAAATAATCTAGTCATGCATTTGAAAGCAACGAAAGGAGGATTTGCTAAGGCAAAAACATTTATGAAAAAAATATATCTGTAAGTACTGTCACTTTCCATCAAGCTATCAAATCAAAGGTACGTAAACACAAGGTAAGTATATCTATGAGCTTTTAAAATTTCTATTATCTTAAATGGTCCATATGATGCTTGGTTATAATTAGACTAGGAAAGATTGTAATCCCTAAGATATCTTGCATCCTTATTTTCTAGGGTTTACATGTAATCTAGGATGTCAAATAAAAGATCCCACTGATGTTTGAAAGATTCCCTCCTCCATGATTATGTAGAAGATCTAACTTTAGAAATTAAATTATGTCTTTGGTATCACATGTTGTGCTTGTAATTATGTTCTACAGATATAAAAGATGATGGCTTAAAGAACACCTCAATGAATCCTTACCAGGTTTTCCAAGGAACATCTCTAGGTATGTCTTAAATTATTCACCTTATAAATTCTCTTGAAGATACATTCATCTTATTTTGAAGTTTGCATTACTTTACTAACATTGTTATGTCTAGCTATATTGAATCATAATGATTCTTGTTTTGGGTGATTCATCTCTTGATAAATCTACCCCTCATATTCTTGATTGATATTATAGAACCCTAGACAGGTTCTCTGGAAAACCCTAACCGAAGGGTATGCTGACAATGTGTGAAACCCTAGCATGCTTAGGGCTATTGTGAAATGCTATTTGAAGTTTTTGTTTGGGATTTCAGTATGACCATGAAATCTTAACTTGTTAGAGTTGAATGAGGTTTGTCTGAGATCCCAAACCTTTGAAATTTTGGAATAGTAGGTTTTGCTTTGCTATGTTATGAATCCCTAAATATTTAGGGTTTGGTTGGGTCTATAAGCAAAACCTTTGTTATATATTTAGAGTAAGATCCTAGAAATGAAACCCCTAGGTATATATATATGTGTCCATTTGGTCGAAACCCTAGCTTGGTCTAGGTCTATATATGTCTAATGTATTAATGTTTTTTGACCTATGATATGCTTATGCATGATAATGAACTCCTAGATATGTGTGTTGACCTAATTATTGATGGTCATTAATCTTAGGATTTAATATAAGTACTTGACAGAGATTCTAGGATGGTGATATTTGGAAATCTAGGGTTTTGAAGCTAAACCCTAGTAGGAGTTAAATTCTCTAGTATGTGTGATATATCAATCTGGGATCTATTTATATAATGATTGATGAGGTTGTGACAATGAAATTCTAGGGTTTTGTAGTTAAACCTTAGTAGATGTGAAATTCTCTGATGTATGATGACAATGTGATAATTTGAGATTTGTGTAAGATTGTTGAAATCTGAGTTTAGTTTTGATTGATGTTTGATTGAAAATATAGGGTTTGCAACTAACCTTAGTGGAAGCTAGTCATGTTAATGACTAAGTTGTGAATGGTTTTGATTGATTCTTTTGCATGAAATCTAGGATTTGTATGAAACCCTAGTAAGAAGTCTAACATATGAATTTTAAAAAGTTGTTAGATGCTTTGTAGATCTATATTTGTTTGAATTGTTTCTAGGGTTTGCTATATGTTGTAATATGGTATGTCATACCTTTGGAAAAAACGTTGAAACCCTAGTTGGAATGAAAGTTGTTATGAAATAGTCTAGGGTTCATGACAAAGTCCCTAGCAAGGTGTTGAAGAATAAGTGTTTCTTGTTTATGATTATGTTTGGGTATCTAATATATATATATATAGAGTTGAAATGCTTCCATGATTCTGATATGGCTAACATCATGCTTCTATAGATTTGGCTGTACTTGTTATCTAAGTTATGCAAGTACACAATCTTCAATATGGTGAATATGTTCGTTGATGTGATAAGCATGATGAGGATGATGATAACTCTGATGAAACGGTTGGAAGCCATGAAAGATTCTCCGATGACGAAAAGAAGAAGTTGATCTCCCTGAGGAACCCTGAATAGAAGAGATCTCCCTAAAGATTAAGAGGGAATCTAGATAAAGAGATGCTCCCTGGTTGAGAGGGAGGGGCATAGCTTGGTTTTAATTAAAGAATGAATTTCGGAGGATATGTTGTTGCATGAGAAGTAGAAAAGGAAAGAGTATGATCGAGGAATCTTCTATCAGAGATTCGGTTGATAGTCCTTCTATGAAAAGTTGAGAAGCAACATCACGTTGTCTGGAAGACCCCGGAGCTTTGTATTTGATTATGTACATGTGGAAGTATATTATTGATTGGGGTTGTGTTTGTACAGGTAAATCTCTCGAAGGATTTGATAGCATGTTGGTTACCAATCAATTTGATTGGGAGAGAATGGTCATCCTTGATATGCTGGATCAAGGAGTGTTGAGGCTTTGTGAGTGAAGCATTTCCTGGGAGGACATCTGGCCGACACTTTGTGTTGATGTTTAGGTCTTGAAGTTGGAAAGGTGGTGTTGATTATAGAGCTCTGTTTTTTACACACCTGGATCTTTGGGTTGGTGGTTAGCAAGTAAGCCTGATGGTACCTAGAGGGGCTGAAAGCTTGAGTCCACCTTATTCCCACTTGGATAGATCGCCCTGGTCAGGAATCTAGTTCATGGCATTGCGGTGCCTAAATTGTTGAGAAACCAATGGATAGATTGCCCTGGTCAAGAATCTAATCCGTGGCATTGCGGTGCCTAAATTGTTGAGAGACCAATAGATAGATTGCCCTAGTCAGGAATCTAGTCCATGGCATTGTGGTGCCTAAACTTTTTCATAGATGATGAGTTGAGATCTTCCATGTATCTCTTTGACTATATGTAAATAATAAATATGAATACCTCCCTATTTAAGAGGGAGTGTTGGAAAATGTAACTAGGTTCGGTCTTCATTATTGTACTTGAGTCAAATGTAATATATTTGTCAAAAGAAAGTGAAAAGATTTTTTATTAAATTGAATTGACTTATTAAAGCATGGGTTTCATGCTTGAGTCAATTATTAACTCAAGCCTCCATTGTAGGCTTTAGGTTGGTAAAGTCATTTATTGTTTGGTCAAAGACTCCTCCATCAAGTCACCAAGTCATCTATTCAGGCTCTTCAACAAAGTCTCCAAGTCAGCCTCTTCAAATCGGCCTCAAAGGAATAATTATCAAGTAAATTTCATGTCGGCCTAATTAAAGCGACACGCCTCTTCACATACTCATGTCAGCTCATTATATTGGGCAACCAATAACCACTATATATACAAACCTAATCTTCGCATAGAAGGACAAGTACCGAAGCTCGCATTATTTCAGAGAGGAAGTTTCGGTGGTGATTTCAGAAGACAAGTTCGGAAAAGAAATTCGATCTCAGAGAAGGATTCGTATGAATCATAGGGATAATCTCAGCCTACTTTCTGTGATATAGATGTGGATTTCAATGAAGGAAAAGACAGAAATTTCGTGAATGATTCGGTACTATTCTGAGAAGATGTTATGATGATTTCCAGTGCTACCACAGTGATCAGTCTTGATGTTACTATAGTGATATTGTTTCAAGGTTCAGTGTAAGGTCTGGATATTATGACAGTGATAAGGTTGCCATGCTGAACGATGAAGGATGAGTTAATGGAGGGAGTCTAATCTAGTTTGTAAGGGTCTTGGTCGTCTCATTTTGAATCTACTGAAGGAAAGATTTGACTGGGTTTTCCCCTAGAGTGGGGTTTTGCCCTGGCATCGTGACTACATCTTGTGTTCTTTTTATTTGGTTACTTGGCATTAGTCTTGATGATAACAAAAGATAAATCGTAAGAACTAATAATAATAATGAAACATCACAAGATAATGTCATTAAGAGGAAAATTGTTTTAACTGCCACCTATATAGATTTTCCAACACTATCCTCCTTTCCGTGTGGCCCTAACAATCGCTATCAACTTCTACAGTATCTTCACGCATCTTGACACCATTGTCGATCAGTACTCGACCCCACAACTAACATCCACTCTGTCAACTTGGTAGCAAGCTTTAACGGCTCTATCTCCCACTTAACCTATCTTTGTCAGTCCTATCTCTAATGGCTAGGCTGATAGACCTATCAATTGGCCCCTCCACCTTCTTTTATTTAATTTTAACTCAACATTTTCCTCCACCCAACTCTTGGCCCCCCTACCGCAATTTTTTTCTTTTTTTATTGTCTTTTCAGCTGCCAATTTTTACAACCCACATCATATGACATATGGTCTACTTTCCTCAACCCTATGCAACATACGAACTAATTCGTACGATCCCGTGCTAGGCTCCAGCAAAAAAAAATTGCCTCGTATGATTGTTGGCCCAAACTTGGCCTCTCGATGCTTGTATGACCTTAGCACCCGGTGATTCTGAGATCGATTTCTTTCAGAGTTTACGCTTTGATACCGTGTTAAAATTTGCTTGACCCCATCAACCTGGAAATTTACTACCCAGCAGATTACAGATCTACCAAATAAAAGCACAACTAGGATCTTAAAAAAACTTAAATAGCAAAAGAAAAATGATAAGCAATATCAATCATATAAGCAAACAAATTTTCTGACCAATCAAATAATTCTTCATTTATTAAATTCAGAACCTACTCAGGCTCCCTTACTAGGAAAATGGCAGAAATTACATATACAAAAATGAACTTGGATCTATTCTAGCCAATCAAGCCCTAGATATATCCTTTGATCTATCCTGGATGATCTGGATCTCCCTTGTTGCTCCTCACACTTTCCTTGGAGCCAGTACACTTGAATGGAAGTCCTTCTCAACCCAACCACTGAGATCTCACTCTCACTAGATCTTATGCTCAAGATGTCATGTGTGCCTTCTCCCTTTCTTTTAGAATCTTGAGTTGTTGACCGAATTCACAACCCTAATCTCCAAAGTGATTGACGATTGAGATTAAATCTCAACATCACTTGAGATCAACAATCAAGATTCATCTAATTCACTAATGCTAAAACCTTTGCATTTCATTAGTTTACTCACTTTTGTCTTATAAAAGAAATTACTTTAACCACTAAAGTATTTCTAAGGTTAAGGGTGTATTAGGTGACTTCCCCATGCACATCAGCATATAGCAAATAAGAAAAATGACAGGCCTGTAAGGCAGTTTATTCAAGGAAACCTGATAAGATACTGAAATGACAACACTAAGGGAAAAAGACATGACAATTAACTAAAAGGAACTCTAAAACTACGACTATCAACTCAAATGACAAGGCAGTAAAGGAAAGCAATTATTCAACTGTAAGGAAGGACTTCTACCCACAAAAAATCCATTCCTTATTCCTCTTATTTTCATAGATATCCATATAACCATTTCAAGTTGGCTCAGATCACAGCATCAAAAAAAGTGTTTTATATGAATTGAATTAGTAACTAGGTGCAGAGTAGAGAATATAAACACATTTATCGCACTAACAAGATCCTAAAATATCAAGATAAATGAAATATGAATACAAACCCTTCATTAATGACTAACTTCAGAAAGCAAGAGATATTCCTGGGGATCATAATTTGAATTCCTGCAAAATCTAAAAATTTGTCAGGGATTAATTTCACATTCAACATAACATTGGATATATCAATAAAAAATTCTTGATCTACCAACATTGCAGACCCAAGCAGGAAAAAAAAACAAGTGGACCATTATAACCAGAACCTTAAATACATAACAAATATCATTACTCAACACCATGGAAGACATGCATGCAGCTTGCTTTAAATTGAAAACCATCACATTTCCTGTGTTTGGCCCTAGAACCTAATTTTTACACCATTCATGATTAATGTGCATATGACTGTATTGTAGGCAGAAATTTGAGATGTGATGTGTGATCTTGCCTCAATCACACTATCAATGAGCACATGTCTTCGAATTGAATTACAGATTTTGACCATGCTAGCAACTCCCTAAATATCTGTCCTAAATCTTCTAAGAGAAGCTAAGGTATTAAAAATTGTTTTCCACACTTGAAATACATGGAATTGTGGGACTTAACATTATAGGGTTAGGGTGGCTGCAAACTTACCTGGGCACTGAAGGAGTACAGTGATTCAGTGCCGTGTGCAATGGGCTATTCAGACTTGTAGGGAATTGTATATAATCAATAAAATCTCCCACAAAAATGGTCAATGTTACAGTCATTGCCAATCCCACGCAAGGAGATTGCTTATGTGACTCCCCCTATTGCTATATAACAATAGGCACACAATATCTCCTTAGTGCCTTGGAGACTCTTACCACGCAAAATAAGAGTTAGGGTTTGTGTATACAAGGCATGGCCCCTCCCTTTCCTATTTAGATTCGCCATTACCTTTACCTTGATATGTGGTTGAGAGAATATAATGGTCATGACTCATGTTATCCCCTCACTTCTAGGGGTAACTATAGGAGAATATTCTTCTATGATCTACATTACAAACAATGGTCCCAGTGATGATTTGTAGAAAATCCACGAAATTCTGCAACTGCTAATATGAACAATCTGAAAACTACTTTCTTTTCGTATAGAGTCTAGACACAGAATTTCTCTACTAAATAGCAGAATAGAACAGAAATAAAACAGAGTCACACAATATTTTTCTAGGGAACCCAACTGGGAAAACCCTCTGCTTGTTTGAGAATTTTATTGATAAAAAAAGGAGCTACAGATCTCTTAAAATACAACTTGTTCCAATAGAGAATACAATATGATACCCTCTGCTTGTACTCATCTGAAACAATCTGCAAGACCCCTGATCTGCTTGCCTTCTTGCCTTGCCTGGATGTGCTCCTCAATCCTTGTGCAAATCCTAGGAAATAAGCCCCCATTTCCTAGTGCATTCCCAAGGCACTTCTTCTTCAACACTCACACAAGCTCCTCTTGTACGTCCTTTCTCTCACAAGCTCCACACATAAACCTGTGCAACCTTCTCACAAACCCGTGAGCGCTATTGTCTTGTCTCACCAACTCATGCTCACAAGACAATTCTTAAATATGTGCCTTTGTCCTCCTTTTAAAGCAATTCGAATGCATAAAGTTAGCAAGTTCTAATTTAGGAAAGTGTTTTTGTGATTGATTGAGTTAACTGAGTTAACTAACTCATGCAACTCATCTTATCTCAATTCTAGAATTTGAGATAAAATCACTCGTCCTTTTCCCAACTTAACTCCCACTAGAAGACAACAAATTCGGCCTTCCACTTCTTCTCATTAGTTAACTGCCTCATAGCTCATCCTAACTTTTAGGAACTGATTCTAAATTATAGTAACTCGTCCTAATTTGTAGAGACTCATTCTAAATCTTAGGAATTTGTCCTAACTTATAGGAATTAGCTCCTAACTTATAGGAATTGATTCCTAACTTATAGGAACTCGAGCTGTCGAGCATGCTAAGGAGAAACTCGTTTTGGTCCCTTTAATTAAGGCACAAATCAAAGAACCTTTCTCACTACTATTTTCAACATTCCCTCTTAGCGAGGAAGGTGCTTCTGGAAGAACCTCGTCCCCTAGATTTGTCTTCAATACTACCACGTTCTCTGCTGCTACAGCTGCTCCCTCTAAACTAGAAGACTTCCCTACTTTCTTCTGCGGAACCTGATCTAAAGACATGATCTTTCCCACCATGCTCTATGAGTCCACCTCGTTAGTCATCAGTGCCATGTACCTTGTCTACCTTTGTGTCTGCTTCTTGACGCTGGGAGACTCAACTCTCTTCTGATCTCCCATAACCAAATCCTCTGCCCACTTGGCTCAAACTCTCCCTTTACTGGAAGTCTCTGACTAAGTGGCTGCCTTCACTTGCCCTGGGCTATGCTCCTCATCATCCTGTTGGTCAACCCAACTGCCAACTAGCATAGACTCAAACTGAGATATTGGTTGAGGCTCCATCTTGACAGTTCTATCATGCTCTCGATCAACCACCACTTCTCTACTCTAAGCTCTCCCTGCCTTGTTGCTCAAGGTAGCACTTGTCTCTACCTACAACTTGTAGATATTCTTCACCATCACACCTATCTACTTCTTACATCTAGAAGCCAAGTGTCGGAGGTATGCCTTACCTCTGTTGAAGATGATATCATATCCCTTGTCCTCAAGGGTAGCTACCAAAACAAGATTCTGCCTCAATCGTGGAACATGGAGAACATCTCTGAGATGAAGAGGATTACATGACTCCCTCTGAAAATTGACAGTACCAACTCCTCTAGCTACATGTCGACAATCATCTCCTAGCTCAATCTGAAACTGCATGTCCTTCTCCTTCAAGTGGCTGAAATACTTCTCGTTCCCAAACATGTGGAAGCATGCTCCTTGAACACATCTGGCAAGTACTTTGCCTCATTTTTTGTTGATCACTGCAACTTCTGCTACTTCAAAATGCTTGCATCTCTAGGCATCAAATCTACCACTATCAATATCTCTTAGTTGCTCTAAGAAGACTGAACATAGGCTACTCAAATTGTTTACCCTCTAGCTGATCATTAATCCATCAATGAGTCTTCTATTGATTTATGGTATCATCGGATGTGCTCTAGCCTTGTAACTTTGTATATAGGCTAGGATACATGTATTACATAAAACCCAGAAATAGTTTTGGAAAATTCCACTTAGAGATGGTTTAATTAAATTAATTAATCGTTTTTTAATGTTTTCCTAAGTCTAAACTTAGGGAAACTGATTAATTAAAGGGAATTAATTAAACTAAGTGTGAATCTTCTAGATAGAGTCATGGATCACCTCCAAGTTAATCTTAGCCCTTGATTATGTTTTAATCTTGGCCCTTGAAGGGTCAACAGAAGAATACAAGGAGGGTGAGGGGCCTATGGAAAACATCTTGAGCACATTGAGCATTTGGCATTTTCGAGTTTGTGTGAGGAGACACAGCTTTTGGTCAGAATTGAATCACTAAGGCAGGGTTTGCTAAGTGATTTTGATTTAGTGATCAGATTCAGAGAGGGGCAGAAGCAGTAACTGGTCAGAAGGACCAGGAGTACATTTCAGAGAGAGTCAGCGCAGTTTTCAGAAGGGGTGACGTAGTCCCTGAAGGGAATCACGCAGAAGTGACGCAGTGTCTTCCAGAGTCAGTCCGAAGATAGCTAGAGGCTGGGGTATCCGAGCCAGGAAGGCAAAAACCCAGTCTCGGATCAGCTTGATCAGTTGCAGAGAGAGGTGACGCAGTTCCTCAGCTTGCCCATGCAGGCTTACGCAGCTCCAGCATAGGCAATCACGCAGAGGCAGAGAGGGGCTTCACCATCGCTGTTTAGATTAGTCGGGGACTTGCTGAGTGAGGTATATCTCAAAATTTCATCAGTTGTCTAGATTTCTCTTAAGGGTGAGTCAGATATTAGCACCCTAGTTGTACTCAAGATTTTGCTACTTAATAATACAAAACCCTCAGATCTGTTGCACCAGTTTTCCCAAGTTGGGTTTTTCCAGGGACTCGGTCCAAAAATAACTGTGTCAAATGTGGATGTTTTTCATTATATTTTGTTCAGTTTGTTTCAGCACTTAGATTTATTCCGCAACATTATTTGTGTAGACTGCTTCAGAAATTACTTCAATATTTCACTGTAATGAAATAATTATGAAACATAATAAGAGAAGTAATTCAGATTTGTTGCAGTAGGAATCCAGATTTAGGATTTTCACATGGTATCAAAGCTTATTCAAGCTGAAGTGCAAGAGAAACAAGGGTGAACCAGTAGATCAGCGCAGGAGAGACTGGGATCTGCGTAAGCAGCAGCAGACCCTCCCAGAAATTACACTGTCCAACCCAGGGGAGCAATCTAGCACAGAAAAAGCTCCCACTGAGAGAGTTGACAGAGGGGTAAGCTTTTTTAGTTGCAGAAGAGGCAGCATAGCAGACCAGCGTAGTTGAAGGACGTAGTTACTGCACAGCAGTGAATGTTGGTGCATAAGCATCAGAAAATTTCTGAAAACACAGATTGGGGATTTCTTGACCTCAGAGAGTTTCTTACTCAAAAGAAGCTCAGTTTCTCCTGTGCAGCAGCAGAAGCAGTGACTTACTCCACAAGGAGTGCGTAAGTCTAGCTGAGCAGAGGGTTAGACGAAGAAATCGACAGTTGAGGAGATGGCCAGCAACGGACTGCGTGACCAAGATAGATTGGAGGGTGCCTCCAACTCTGTTATTTGGAAATCAAGGATTAAGTTTCTCCTTGATGAGCATGATCTAAAGGCCCTCATTGACAACGCAGTTGCAGAGC
Source organism: Pinus albicaulis (assembly GCA_034641835.2). NCBI lineage: Eukaryota > Viridiplantae > Streptophyta > Pinopsida > Pinales > Pinaceae > Pinus > Pinus albicaulis. The sequence continues at coordinate 178,961,884 of CM076573.1, read as the reverse complement.
CACTTGATGCAGCACATCTGAGAGCCTTCAAGAAAAACATGGCAAGAGCCAAACGGTTGATCCTAGATGGTGTGGAGGATCACATCGTACCTCACATAGCAGCAAAGGGCACCACTAGAGAAATGTGGGTAGGGCTAGAAAAGTTATACCAAGGATCTTCCAAGCAGCGGAAGATGTACCTGGAGGAGAAGATGCATAATACCAGGATGAATAAGGGAGAGTGTTTGACTCCTTCCTGTCTCGTATTCAGAATAACCGAGATCAGATGTCAGCAATGGGGATAGCACCTAAAGACTCAGAGCTGGTAAGGCTCACTCTGAACTCTGCTTCAGAAGACTATCAGGTCTTTGTCCAAAGCATTCTAGGAAGAGAAAGGCTTCCAGGATGGGAAGCGATGTGGGCAGCCTTGCAGCAAGAGGAACTGAGGAGAGACCTCCTCAAAATCCATTGGAGGATGGCAGCAGCGGTTCGAAAGTCAAGAAGGAGGAAGAAGATAACATTGCCCTTGCATCAAAGGGGCAGCAGAAGCAGAAGAAGAAAGATCTATCTAAGATCAAGTGCTTCAGGTGTGGAGAAATGGGACATTATGCCACACAATGTCCTCTTAAGAAAAAGGATAAAGAGGAGAAGCAAGATCCTCAAGCCGGCGCTGCCAAGATTGAGGCAGAAGGAGATTGTGTTATGTTAGCTCATATTCTGAAAGGAGAGAAATGGGCTAACTTAGTTGTAGATCCAAAGTCTACAAGTGGCAAGATCCTAGAGTATTTCCGGACTCTTGGATCACATGTGAGCTACGACAGCCTAAAGACAGTAGCAGGATGGACAGTTGCAGCGGAAGATGAGAAGACAATGCAGTAGCTAGCAGTGCTAGAGCCTAATCAGCGTAGAGAAGGAGCAGCAGCATCAGCAGTTGAGCAGCAACAGCGTAGTGCACACTGGTGCAGCGCAGTGCAGAGCAGCAACAGCGCAGTATTTTCAGAGAGCTAGTGTAGAAGCTAGCAGTAGTCAGTCTTATTTTTCAGTTGCAGATTTACTTGTCCAATTTCGGATGTTTTTCTGTTGCAATTAGCAATAGTGTAGCAGTGCAGCAACAGTAGTAGATGAGTAGCAGATGAGCAACAGCAGCGCAGTGCACAAGTGGTGCAACGCAGTGCAGAGTAGTGCTCATGCAGTGCAGAGCAGTGCTCACGCAGTGCAGCAGCATTGTTGCGGAATAGGGAGTTGCAGTACAGTAGCAGTTGGCAGTAGCATGCAGAGTCAGCAGCAGTACAGATGCAGCATTTTTGTGCAGTGTTGGTGAGCAGCATCAACAACACAATAGCAAATGTTCCAGAAGTCAGAGCCGCCCATTGAGTTGTCTTGCTAGAGCACTTTCCTCGCTAAGAGGGAGTGTTGATCTATGGTAGCATCAGATGTGCTCTAGCCTTGTAACTTTGTATATAAGCTAGGACACATGTATTCCATAAAACCCATAAATGGTTTTGGAAAATTCCACTTAGAGATGGTTTAATTAAATTAATTAATCGTTTTTTAATGTTTTCCTAAGCCTAAACTTAGGGAAATTGATTAATTAAAGGGTATTAATCAAACTAAGTGTGAATCTTCTAGATAAAGTAAGGGATCACCTCCAAGTTAATCTTAGCCCTTGATTATGTTTTAATCTTGGCCGTTGAAGGGTCAACGGAAGAATATAAGAAGGAGGGCGAGGGGCCTATGGAAAACATATTGAGCACATTGAGCATTTATCATTTTCAAGTTTGTGTGAGGAGACAGCTTTTGGTCAGAATCGAATCACTAGGGCAGGGTTTGCTAAGTGATTTTGATTCAGTGATCAGATTCAGAGGGGTAGAAGCGATAACTGCTCAGGAGGACCAGGAGTAAATTTCAAAGAGAGGCAGCAGTGACGCAGAGAGAGGCAGTGCAGTTTTCTGAAGGGGTGACGCAGTCCCTGAAGGGAATCACGCAGAAGTGACGCAGTGCCTTCCAGAGTCAGTCCGGAGATAGCTAGAGGCTAGGGTTTCCAAGCCAGCAGGGCCAAAACCCAGTCTCAAATCAGCTTGATCAGTTGCAGAGAGAGGTGGTGCAGTTCCTCAGCTTGCCCACGCAGGCTTATGCAGTTCCAACGTAGGCAATCACGTAGAGGCAGAGAGGGGCTTCACTAGCGCTGTTTAAATCAGCCGAGGACTTGCTGAGTGAGGTATATCTCACAATTTCATCAATTGTCTAGATTTCTCTAAAGGGTGAGCCGGATATTGGCACCCTAGTTGTACTCAAGATTCTGCTGCTTAATAATACAAAACCCTCAGATCTGCTGCACCGGTTTTCCCAAGTTGGGTTTTTCCGGGACTTAGTCCAAAAATAACTGTGTCAAATGTGGATGTTTTCATTGTATTTTGTTCAATTTGTTTCAACACTTAGATTTATTTCGTAGCATTATTTGTGTAGACTACTTCAAAAATTACTTCAATATTTCACTGTAATGAAATAATTATGAAACATAATAGGAGAAGTAATTCAAATTTGTTGCAGTAGGAATCCAGATTTAGGATTTTTCACATCTTCATCCACTACCCACCTATTTCTCTTTAGTCCTTCAAGAACACAACACTTTGGGACTTCACACTCTTCCCACCTTTGCCTTCTTGTGTTGCTCCAAGGAAGACAAACATAGGGCATGGAGGTTGACCTCTATCACTGTCAAAAGTCCTTCTCCAACAGTCAATTGAGGGCTTGTTCATAAGCCCACTTTGTTGGTCCTTATTCCTTCAAGAACTAGCCCTTAGGGATTCTCTAATTCTACCCTTCTAACAATCCTCAAATTCCTTTATAAGTGACTGTTCTTAGGGCTCTTTTGGCACCTACTACAACCCTCGTAGCAATCCTTAAGATGCCAAACAAAATTGTCCAAATTGGACACCTCATCCACTAGCAAACATCAAATTCAAGAGGACAAAACATACCTCGTTTTCTTAGCCAACTGTTGCTCCTCTTGACCTCGGCTTTTATGCCCTTCTCTGCAATTCTTGGCCCTCTGGTAGGGTTGACTATAACTATAGTTACAACCCCACAAACTCAACCCTTTATGCCTCCAAATATTGCGAATTAGCTTCCCCAACAGTCCTCCCTTATTCGTTGTCCTTCTTGCCTTTGTATAATCCACTATTTGGCCTTTTTGGGACTCAAAGAGACCACCTACAAAACTGGGCCGCACTAGGACATACTCAGAAAATATTTGGACCCGTTTCTAGAGAAACTCTCCACCCAAAACCTGTAGTTGCCCTTCCTCTACAACTCCTCTTCTTCACTCGCCTTTAGGACACTTCTCTACCCATTGTCCTAGCCTTTCGGCCTCCCAAAAGGACACCTACAACAGGGCAAATGTCATCCCAAAGACACAAAAATATACAGACCTATTCTTGAGGGTTTAGCCCTCTAATTTAGCACAGAACTGCCTTTGAAGATGTCTCCTCTATGCTAGTTGTAACTCCACAAACTCGACCTGTTGTCACAAGATTATTGGACCCAAAAAAGTCCAATATCTCTCCTTCGCTAGAGCTCTTGATTTGCAGCTGCCTCAGAGGTATCTTCTTTTGATGTTTTTAACTCCTTGGATGTGTTGGTATTTATTCTGTTCTATAGCTCTGATACCATGTAGAAATCCACGAAATGTTGCAACTAGTAATATGAACAATCCGAAAACTACTTTCTTTTCATATACACATCCCGAGAAGTCCTGGTGTTGCACCCTCCCTCTTTTCAAATCTTTGGAGGCGTCACCCATACGCCTGTAGTATAGTAGAATACAAGCAAGTCCCATCACCAACTCCGGCCTCTGGAGTTTTGGTGTTTGGAATCAATTTGCAGTAGTCCCACCCGTCTTCTACTAGATTTTGCGACGGAATAGAACAGAAATAAAACACAATCACACACAATGTTTTTCTAGGGAACCCAACTAGGAAACCCTCTGCTTGTTTGAGAATTTTATTGATAGAAAAATGAGCTACAGATCTCTTACAATACAATGTGTTCCAATGGAGAATACAATCTTATTCCCTCTTCTTGTACTAAGCTGAAACAATCTGCAAGACCCATGATTTGCTTGCCTTCTTGCCTTGCCTAGATGAGATCATCAATCCTTGCGTAAATCCCAGGAAATAAGCCCCTATTTCCTAACACAGTCGCAAGGCACTTCTTCCTTCTTCAATACTTGCACAAGCTCCTCTTGTATGTCCTTTTTCTCACAAGCTCCACACATAAGCATGTGCAACCTTCTCACAAACTCATGAGTTCTATTGTGTTGTCTCACCAACTCGTGCTCAAAAGACAATTCTCAAATTTGTGCCTTCTTCCTCCTTTTAAAGCAATTTGAATAGCTAAAGTTAGCAAGTCCTAATTTTAGGAATGTGCTTTTGTGATTGATTGAGTTAACTAACTCATGCAACTTGTCTTATTTCAATTCTAGAACTTGAGATACAATCACTCGTCCTTTTCCCAACTTAACTCGCACTAGAAGACAACAAACTCGGCCTTCCACTTCTGCTCATTCGTTAACTGCCTCATAACACGACCTAACTTTTAGGAACTGATCCTAAATTATAGGAACTCATCCTAATTTGTAGAGACTCATCCTAAATATTAGGAATTTGTCCTAACTTATAGGAATTGATTCCTAACTTATAGGAACTCGAGCATGCTAAGGAGAAACTCATTGTGGTCCCTTTAATTAAGGCACGAATCAAGGAACCTTTCTCGCTACTATTTTCAACATGAGTTTCATCATTCTCCATAGACAATAGCCCATAGATGCCTCTTATATCATGCTCAACTCACTTATTTGTAGATGATGGTGCCTCAACACACGAGGTACATTAGTTATTGCTTCACATGAAGTGTTTACATTTAATGAATTTGGCATGAAAGTAGGAATTGTGAAAATTCCAAGATCTAGATCCGGAATCCCTACTACAAAAAGATGAACTACTTCTCATACTTGCAAATCTGATTTAACAAATTATTTAAAGATTACTTCTTAAAATATCGAAGTAGTTACTGAAGCAGCATTCACCCATTAAAATATTTCTGAAAACAAAAATCTGAGCAAGAAAAATAACACACACACAGAACACCATTGTTTTCGGACAAACGTCCTCGGAAAAACCCAATGCGGGAAAACCGGTGCAGCAGATATGAGGGTTTTATTTATTAAGCAATAGTTAAACTAAATACAACTCTGATTTTCTCACCGAAAAAATCAGTTACAGAGAATACTGACAAAGAAAGAAATCAGTGAGAATACCTCACTCTGCAAGTCCTGACTGATCCGATAGTTGAACTGACGAAATCCCAGCTCCCTCTGCGCTGCCTCTGCGCAGTAGTTGCACAGGCTTGTGTGGGGTCAGATCTGGAACTACGTCACCCCTTCTGCGTGACCCTTCAGCTCTTCCGGAAAATCGATCCAGCCCTCTCACCTTAGATCTGAATTTCCCCAGCTGAAATCGGACTTTTTGTTGAAGAACTACGTTGCCTCTGCGTGGGGCCTGCGTCACCCCTTCTGGGTGTTGCTTCACTCACTCTGGGCTCTGCGCAGCCTCCTCTTTGTCTTCCTCTGCGTCTTTGCTGCTAATCCCTGACTCGGAGAAGATCTTCCTGCCAAAATTGTCTCTGCCCCTCAACTGAACTAAAAGAATCACTTAGATCTGATTTTCGTCTTGAGGACTACTCACTTCAGAAAAATATATTTCTAGATCCTCTCGGTGTATCTTAGAAATGACCCTCAAGCAATCCTTTATAGTCTTCTCGTTGAGACTTCAACAGCTAAGATTAGAACTCCAATCAATGGCTAAGATTATATTAGACTTTATATGCTTTTTCTGGAAGTTTCACCCACAGTTTACATTAATATTCATTAATTATTTTAATTTCCTAAGTTAGACTTAGGGTCCTTATTAAAAATAATTAATTTTTCTTATAAAATTGTTTCTGGGTGGAATTTCCCAAAACAATTTATGGGTTATCTGTAATGCATGTCTCTAAGCCTCTCCACAAAGTTTGAGACTTAGAGTACATCCGATGCTACCACAAATCAACACTCCCTCTTAGCGAGGAATGTGCTCTAACAGATATGCCCTGTTGAAACATCTCCCTCTGCGCTGATGATGTCTGACATGCTGCCCATCAATCACTGTGTTGTTGCTGCCCTGCACTGTTGTTGACCCTGCCACGATCAACACTGCATCTGTACTGCAACTCCCTCTCAAACGTTGGATCTACTGCTAGAACTGCCACTGCTAACACTACACTGCAACTCAGCTACTTAAAGAAGCAACTGAAAAACATCCATGAATCTGAACAAGTGTTCAGGATACATCTCAATGTTGAAACTCTTATTGTTGCTAGACCCATGTTGTCCCTCTAAAGCACTGCGTTGTTGCAGCTGCTTTGCACTACGTCCCTCTGCGTTGCTCAAATGTTAACGCTGCTAACTACTGCATATGTCGTTTTTGCACTCCTTTGCACCAACTAAAAACTCCTCTAGCCTGCTACTGCTAATCTTGGGCACCCGTAGCAAGGTTTGATCCGAGAGGTGGACTCCTCAGGGATCCTGCCCAACTGAAGTTCTTGCGAACTTACAGGTCAATGTCACCCCATCTCCCTCCTGGAGATGTGTAGGCACTCATGGCGTACTCATCCTTATCGATATTCGCGGTCACAGCCTTTGAATCGTGCTTCTCGTCCTTGTCCTTTTGCTAAGGACACTAGGAAGCGTAGTTACCAACTTCACCACACTTGAAACACTTGATCTTCGAGTCGTCTTTCTTAAATCTTCGCTGCTCGTGCTGCCCTTTAGATGTAAGAGCTGCATTTTCTTCCCCATCCTGCTTCACCTTCGATCCATCGCCACTGCTGCCATCAAGTTTGCACCTAACCAAGTCTCTCCTTAGCTCTTCTTGCTGAAGAGCAACCCACATCTCTTCCCAGCCTAGCAAGGTTACTCTACCCAGGATGCTCTGGACAAATACCTACCAATCATCAGTGACTGCATTCAATGCCAGTCTCACCATTGTTGTAGGAGAAGAGGTAGACCCCAGTGCTACAAGTTAGTCATGAATCTCCTGAAGTCTCGACAGGAACGGAACAATACGCTCTCTTTCCACATCTGCGCCATCCTCAGTTACTGCTGCAAGTACATCTTCTACTACTCGAAAGATCCCTCATATAGCGTGGCCAAGGCTTCCCACATCTGCCTGGCACTATCTTTGTCAGCTATTTGGGACACTATGTGATCTTTGACTCCATCCAGGAGGAGCCTTTTTGCCTTTGCCATATCAGCCTTGTACTGCTTCCACTGATCTGGACCTGTAGGGACAACTACCGTGTTCGTCACAAAGAGCTTGAGATCATATTCATCTAGAAGACAAGTGATCCTTGCCTTCCAAATCGCGTAGTTGGAGGGTCCCTCCAACCGGTCCTTATCTCTAAGCCCGTGAGCTACCATGACCGTCAAAAATGTCGAATTTTCTCCTCTTCTTCCCCCTTTGCGCAGCACTAGACAAGCTTACGCACTCCTTCTGGAGCTCGTAGATCTTCTGCTCAAATCTTGGAAAAATGAAATTCCTCAACTAGGAACTTCCTGAGGAAGAAAATTCCCTCACTGTGTTGCTTCTTCTTCTGATGACTTTCCGCTCGGCAAAATCAAAATCTACCTGCAGAAAATGCGTCCCACTAGCTCTGCGCTGCACCCTCTGCCTTAGCAAAAATTCCAATCTAGAGATCTTACTTCTCTGTCGACTCACTCAAGGAGAGACCTTCCTGGAAATTTCAGCCCTCCTGGCCTGGACTGCGCAATCCCTCTAGGGATTCGAATTGTTGCTTTCTGCAGCTTTTTGGCCTTCGTCTCGCGTTGGATCTGCTCTTCCTGTTTCATAATACACGCTCTAATACCATGTGAAAATTCAAAGATCTAGATCTAGAATCCCTACTGCAACAAGATGAACAACTTCTCCTACTTGCAAATTTGATTTAACAAGTTATTTAAAGATTATTTCTTAAAATATCGAAGCAGTTACTGAAGCAGCCTTCACCCATTAAAATATTTGTGAAAATAGAAATCTGAGCAAGAAAAATAATACACACACTGGACACCGTTGTTTTTGGACAAACGTCCCCAAAAAAACCTAATGCGAGAAAACTGATGCAGCATATCTGAGGGTTTTATTTATTAAGCAACAGTTAAACTGGATACAACTCTGATTGTCTCACCGGACAAATCAGTTACAGAGAAAGAAATCAGTGAGTATACCTCACTCTGCAAGTCTCGATTGACCTGGTAGTTGAACTGACGAAATCCCAACTCCCTTTGCGTTGCCTCTGCACAGTAGTTGCGTAGGCCTGCGTGGGGTCAGATTTGGAACTGCATCACCCCTTTTGCATTATCTTTCAATCGTTCCGGAAAATCGACCCAGCCCTCCCGGCTTAGATCTGGATTTCCGCAGTTGAAATCGAACTTTCTGCTGAAGAACTGCGTGGCCCTGCGTCACCCCTTTTGGGTGTTGCGTCACTCACTCTGGGCTCTGCGCAGCCTCCTCTTCGTCTTCCTCTACCTCTCTGCTGCTGATCTTTGGGCCGGAGAAGATCCTCCTGCCAAAACTCTCTCTGCCCCTCAAATGCGCTGAAGAATCACTTAGATCTTATTTTCGTCTTGATCACTACTCACTTCAGAAAAATCGATCTCTAGATCCTCTCGGTGTATCTTACAAATGACCCTCTCAAGTCTTCCTTTATAGTCTTCTCATTGGGACTTCAACGGCCAAGATTAGATATCCAATCAATGGCTAAGATTATATTAGACTTGATCTGCTTTTTCTAGAAGTTTCACCCACAGTTTACATTAATACTCATTAATTATTTTAATTTCCTAAGTTCGACTTAGGGTACTTATTAAAAATAATTAATTTTTTCTTATAAACTGTTTCTAGGTGGAATTTCCCGAACACTTTATGTGTTATCTGTAGTGCATGTGTCTAAGCCTCTCCACAATGTTTGAGACTTAGAGCACATCCAATGCTACCACAAATCAACAGGAATCATGGGTTGAATAAGATAATAAATCATGATGCTTGGAAGTTACACATTTTACCTTCTTTCACCTTGGTGATCATCATCCATTTCGTAATCAAGTGTTGCCACAACTTGTGAGTGTGGTACTACTAGGGAGCCTTGACAAGGGTAACATGCACATGTCCCCTTCCATACACAACATACTACATCCATTGCCTCTTCATTATCCTTCCTTGATAAGGTTAATATGCACATGTCCCCTTCCATACATAACATACTACATCTATTGCCTCTCCATTATCCTTTCTTTTGGGTTGGTTGCTACATGTACTCCAAAAATGCTTATGCTTCATAATCCCATGAGAAGAAGGATCTTGGATGCTCGAGGTTGATGTGGCCATATAAAAAAAAGGAGAACGAGCATGATGTAAATTTGAAATGCAAAAGAAAAATAACAGGGATATTAACGACAAGTCAAAAGCCAAAGAAGCTTAAGCTCTACCCTCTCACTATGAGGCCATCACCCCAAGTCCTAATGTAATGAGATGCAAAATTATAAAAAAAGGACTTAAACGAATTATCCCAACCACTATGCAATGAAATGCATAGACATGAAAAGGGGGCTCACAAAGCAAAACAAAGAATATAAGAAAAAGGCAAGAACAAGGTGGAAAGACAACATCAAGGAAAGGATAACTCAATGCATAGAGAGCTCCTTTTACAAAGGCACTCGTGAGATGAATACCATGCATAGCCTTGAATGTCAAAGACACCATTCCAATGAAGTAAACCCCAAGCATATCAATGTCATCTACACTTACACCTTGATGGGTTTCTTGGAAAAAACTCCTTTACCTAGGTACTAGCACCTAATAAGGTTTTATAATGGTCCTCCCAAACCTAAACTTGCTTATTTGCATAAAATCATAAGCTAGTGTGAATTTTGATAGAGACACCTAATGTGATCTACTTCAATGCCTTTTACATTGAACATGACTCACATTTTATGTTGCATTGGCTCTTATAAATGCATCGAATGGTCTCACATGGATATCTAGAGCCCCTCTTGTTGAAATGTGTAACTAGGTTCGGTCTTCATAATGGTTATTGTAATCATGATTTTATATATTTGATATTAAAGAGAAAAGAAATTTATTATTGTCATTCTTGATGCATGGGTTTCATGCTCAAGATAAATTTATTTGTAGGTCAAGCACCCATTGAGTGCTTCTAGGTTTGTCATAGAATTATGAAGTCAAAAGAGTCATTTTCATACATGTAAGACCCATTTGGGCATGTTGTATCTTGTAAAGAATTTTTTTGTAAAGTCAAAAGTCATAAAGACCCTACAAGACCTTGTCAAACAAGTCGGCCTACAAGAAAGATCAAGTTGGCCTCATGGGAAGCAAGTCGACCTCCTAAGAAGCCTATATACAAGGGAACCTCATCTTCATTTGGAAGACATTCATTCAAGCAAGAAAGAAGTTGGAAGACAAGGAAAAATGACGAAGTTCAAGGAAAAGAAGAAGAGAAGCAAGATCAAAGTTTTGGACCTCTCTCTCTCTCATGTTAGGGTTTCTAAAGTAGCTGCTAGACTAAAATTGCAGAAGTTGCTAGGAAAGTCGAAGTTACAAAAGAAACTGCTTGGGAAGTCGAAGTTGCAGAAGAAGTTGGGGAAGTCGAAGCTATTGGGAAGTCAAAGTTGTTGCTAGGCCAATATTGCTAGAAGGTGGAAGTTGCTGGAAGTTGTTGGGTCGAAGTTGTTGGAAGTTACTGGATCGAAGTTGCTGGAAGTTGTTGGGTTGAAATTACTAGAAGTTGCTAGCTCAAAGCAGTTGGAAGAGTTCATCAAGAAGGAGAAGTTTGACTTGGTCTTGGAAGGGTATTTGACAAGGGTCTTAGGTCTTGGAATTCATCATCGAAACACTCTATAAGAAGAGAAGAATCCTTGTGGGTTTTCCTCTCAAGAGGAGAGGTTTTGGCCCTGGCTTGCAGCCTACATTTTGTGTCCTCTTGTCTATTTGATCTTCATAGTTTGGTAGTTGTTTGACGATAAAAACATAATAATAATCAAGTGAAAGAATCAGCTAATCAAGTTAAGTAAAAATACATCACAAGCAGTTATCAAAGTAAGAGAAATCACCTAATCTAGTTGCCCCTTGATTTCACAACACCTTCATGATGATGATGCTTACATAGACATGGTCCTTGGGAGGACATTGATGACACCTGGTTTCCATAGTTACAAAGTCGTTCCACCTTTTTTGTAGAGTGTTATGCTTCTCCATGACATGGCACCCTCCTTGAGACACTTCACCACCCATTGGAGATGGGATCTTGCACATTAGAGAAGAGATGTTGCACCTACACCTTGACATGGCAATTGAAAATGGACATTACACACTGGATGATGGTCATCATACTTTACATGATGATGGGACATAATTGATGATGACATCTTATCTTTTGGAGCTTGATGTGACCTTTTGAGATAAAATATTGTGACTTTTAGAGACAGCATTTCACTTTGAGAGCCCTTAGTTGCCACTTGGAATGAGTCATCCACTCATAGAGAGCATTCATGCCACACAAGTGGCCTTAGAGCACACACATTTGACGAGGACGACTTGATATTTCAAGCATTACTTTTCATTTATGAGGCATTGTTGGGGGTCCTGAGACCTATCAATCTTGTATCATGGATATTTTATATATTGTTGCCTCATCTCTAGGGTTTGGAAGAGATAAAGGCATTATTTAATATTTTAGGGATTTTAGTTGATAAGGAAATGCTACATCTCTCATATAATTAAGAGATGAATTTCTCACTTGTAAATGATTGCTACTTGTGGAAATATATCACTACTTGTCTACTTTTCTCATTATGAAAAAGACTATGGAAGGATGACTAGAGCGAAGAGGAAGTTAAAAAGTTAAAAAGAAGTCGCAACAAGAAATACTTAAGCAACTTACCAGCAAGGAATCATTGATTTATAATGAAATAATGATTGATCCCATTGAAAAAGTGTAGTCATCAGCTGTAAAAACCCAAACTATGGAAAAAAAGAATCAATACAGATCCAAAGGAAGTCTTATCAAATAACATACCATTAGAGGTATTTACTATTAAAGGACAAGGGTTCCAAAACTAAGATGCAAGATACAAGGATGCCTTGTCATCATCCAAATTATAAAATTCATTGTATTATTCAACAAGCTAACTAAAGATGAAATCATCATGAGAAGCTAGGTAAAGATCTTGTTATATTGAAAAAAATCCCAAGTGTGAAATCTTATCGTTCCCCAAATCACAGAAGTCGTTGCAACATAGTTCTATAGAAAACTGAATTAGGGTGGTTTAACCCTTCCAAAATTCGACAATTCTACTCAAGTCTTCATAACCCACATCGTCTCGTATCGTCAACCATGACAGCATTGAGAACAGAAAATCATGTAAAGACATTACAAGCTACAGCAAAAACATAAATCCTTTCCATAAATATGCTTTGAGGAAAAAGCATTTCTATAGAGTATTTATGGAAAGCATATTTATGGAAAGGATTTATGTTTTTTCTGTAGCTTGTAATGTCATATATATATATACACCAATAAATAATGATAATAATTAATATTTGACGAAAAGCGACATCATAATGAATGGACATGTCTTAACTAAAAGACACCCACCTAGGTATTTATAGGGGGGCCTCATTGTAACTTAACCATCTATCATCACTTCTCATATTTGTATTCAATATAATATTTTAATCCAAATAGAATCTTTTATGTTATTCCCTTTATTTTGGATATTCCTGAATGAACAAGATTGGTTTGTTTCAAGCTTTAGAGGCATGAGGGATGCAAATGAACAGCACTGCCGCTTTTGCAACCAAAGTAATGGGGGTGATCCAAGGAATTTTTCCAGTGCCTTTGAGGGCATTGTTTAGAAAATGCACACAGAGTCCAAAATACATGTTTATACGTACTGTGAATCATCAATCCTACAAACCCACAAACAAGTGTTGCATTTGTGATAACTTGAACTACATTTGTAGGACCAATCCCTTCAATAGCATCCCTTCATGCCTCAGGATGGATGAATTTGGTCTTCCAACTTTCTTTTGCCCTGATCAGAAGCTACCTTTAACAAGTCAAGTAGTGATACTAAAGTACAGACTTATAAAATTCTTATTGGATGCAGCATATTATACTGATCTGAGTATTGACTGTGAGCTTGATGAACTATTAGCTGGAAAACCCATTCTGCCAGGACGAACAGATGATGAGGCGGCTGGCACAACTTCAAGGGAGTGGCTTGGCAGCAAATTTATTAAATAGCTGTAGTTCATTGGCAACAAACAAAACGAAGAGTACAGATATATTTAAAGATCATAAGATAGATGGAGATCTCTCCATAAGTACCAAGGTTGGATTTCCAGACAGCTGTAAATTAATAAGAAAGACACTGTTATAGATATCATTGTTATCACATATCCCATGGGCAAAACAGGTCTGTGTGCTTTACCATATTTGTTGGTGGAAGTAAGCTGTGATCTTAAAACAGATTGTTTTTTTAGAACAGGATGCACACAACAGCCACAGAAATCACTGGGAAACGGTGAAGATAACCATGGCTGCCCCAGGTATGCTGGCAGAAGTTCATACATAACAGATCAGTGTATTTAAAGACTTCAGGAGAATTTTGGCAAAATATTTCTTACAGAACAGGTGGTTTGGAATAAAAAAACTCAGGGATAGGCTGATCTTATCCACTCAAAGAGGCAGCTGTATAACTCTGCTGGTAAAAATTATCCAGTGGTTGAGATGGGCAGGCTCTCTAAAACGAACTCATCCAAGGACCTGCCAAAACTAAATTTGCCCATAAATGGGAAATACCTAAAATACCCTGGTGTTGATTCACGGGGATAAATAAGCTCCATGAGAAATAGCTTAGGAGATTTTCTCTTTGACGTTCCCTTTCACACTGTGGCTCATGCCTTATTTTTAGAGCCATTTTTGTAGAAACTTTGTCAATGAAACTCAAGTACTTTGAATTGTATGTTGGGGGTGATAGAGATGAGAAGGCATGGATCCATCTCATTCTGAAAATCTCCTCTCAGAGATTCTGGAAATCTCCTCCCTGTGTGCTTTTCTCTTCCTCTTTGAGCAGATCTCCAACTGCAACACCTGCTGCAAATCTTCTACACCCAGATCTACTCTGCAAATCAAGTAATCTACTCACCGAAACTGCTTC